>ML300641.1:0-42513 GCA_005239495.1 Nicotiana undulata | reverse complement strand
GGGGGGGGGGGGGGGGGGGTGCCCTTGTCCCTATAAATGTCATTGCACCACCAAATCCTACAATATATCGGTATGGTACCAACGTAAGTTAGGGATGTGGAGTCGAGGGGCATCGATTAGGCTATTGCCCTATAAACTTAAAGTCACCAAGTAAGTCACTCCTTAGCACAACCAAAGTACTCTTGTTGTATATGTACTTCCATATTGAAGAATTTTCATAGGCATGGTCGTAATAAATGTGAGTCACAAAACATTGCATGCACCTATTCTTCAAATGAGATCCACTATTTCGTGAGTCCACTCCACCACAAATTCTCTTATTTGCAATCTCTTATGACATCGAGCTCTATGATCATGTTTTTGAATTGAGTTGTAGATATAGAATTACCATTTCCAACACGCCTTTCTAACCTCTAACAGGGGGCTATAACCGAAGAACTTCTTACCGAATGAATGGATGGACAATTCTAATATTTTCGCACAAAATAAAAGGGTATTTTCTCTCGACCATTTATTCTTATCTATTCGAAACCCTAGGCCATTTCTCCTTAAGTTTTTGCATCATATGAATGTCGACATAGTATCATAGTGAAGATCTTGCCTTTTGTCATCATCATCTTTAGTATGGTAGTGCCTTCGCTCTATCTTTGTTGAGGCTTTCATTTTGGCCTAGTGGTCGGAATCGACAAGGTTTTTATTTGCTTGGCGAGAATCTCCCTCTTCTCCGACAGGTTATTTTCTAGATTTGGTCTGCCCAATTACTTTTAACATTATAGAATCTCCATCGAAGCTAGGGTCCGTCGAGACTTCACGTAGCTGGACCATGCTACTTATTCTTGTTGCTCATCTTATTCTTGAAGGTTGTTCTTCTTCTGGTTGTAAGGAAGACGAGCATTTTCGCTCCTCTGTTGGTTTGCATAATACTTGTTTGAGTGTCGCTATATGTTAATTTCTCTATGTTGCTACGAATCCAACTGATTTTGATGTTTGTAGTGGCTCCACTAGCCATGAAGCTATTGAGTTTACTCCTAAAACCTCAAGTTCCCTTTTTGCCAGCTCATCTGACATACCCGGTCTTCCCCTAGTTGATGAACCATTTCTCATTTCTAATCTCGAGGGATGAAGGAAGAGCATAATTGTGTCCTTGGTATCTAGAAATACAATTTTTTTATCAATGGTAACCCACCCAAATTCTTTACCAATTCCGCTGAATCCAAAATGGGATAGATGTAACAATACCTTTATTTTCTGGTTATCTAGTTTTCGGTCCTCTGATATTACTGGGGTTTTCAGTATTCCGACATAACTAAAGAAGGATATAGAATTATAGGTGGAAAGACAAGTCTATACATCCTCTTACTTTAACTATGAATCTGCTTCATTCACTATCAACTATATTATCCCTTCTCAATCCTATCCCCATTAGAAGCACTACCCTTGAAGGTTGAACTCTGAACCAAAAAGAGTAGCTCTAATTTGAAAATACTTCAAGATATCTGGTCATTGGATCAATAAATGCCACAAATTACATGGGTTCCCACTTCACTTCAAGTTCATCAAGGGTTGATAGCATGCCGCAATATCTGAATCGTCTATGCATGTGCTAATCTAACAATCCTCTTCCCAGTCTAACTCTCGCCTTTTTGGTTTTGGGTTGACCAGGGATCAATACACCTAGTAACACATTCATATGTCAAAACATTTCTCTCAGTTAAGTCTTATTGTATCACCCAACTTGGCTGGTAATAGCTGGTTTTGTAGAAGGGTGTTGTAATGCTTCATTGTGAAGTAGAGTTGCTAGCCATAATTGGATTTTTGAATTCTGGAGCTACACATCACGTGACTTCATACAAATATCTCCTTTCTAAAAATTTAGCTTCTCGTAATCCCTTATATTAACCCCCATCCTAGTGGTTACAATGTAAAGGTCACTTCTATAGGCTCTCTTACTTTCTTTTCATTTGCCTTGCATCATGTGTTGTTTACCCGTAATCTTCAATGCGATATTATCTCAATTTATCGACTAGTTATCCAACTATATGATTTGATTTAATTAACCTCACTTTTATGTACTCTAAAATCCCCCTGAGAGTGGGAAAATTTCCCCTTTACTACAGACTTTTAATGTCTTCAACTCTGTTTAAACTTGTTGATTCCAAATGGTGCTCTTAGTTGTGCTGCCTTACTATCTAGTTTCATCTGGTAACTCTCTTTTTGAATCTAATTTTATGCCTTATGGCATGAAAGAGGAAGTCTCATGGCATCAAGGATCGGGTATGTTCCTTTTGATTAGAATAAATAGATATTGCTCATACTTCTTGTGAGAGTTTCTCCTAAATAATCATCTACCTGCTCTGCTTGTCCATGTGACTAGATAACTCAGGTTACTCTTCTCCGATAAGTGCATCAAGACTTCTCAACCTTTTGTAATTATTCATATGGTCACTTCGAGGCCTTATTCTACACTAACTCGTAATGATTTTAAGTACTTTCTCGCCATTGTTGACGATTTTCTAGGGCTACGAGGGCTTGTCTCATAGGTTCCAAAATTAATGATTTTCCTTAAGTTCAAGCTTAAATTTCCATGATTTCAAACCAAAGTGTGTCCCCTTTTCTAAAGTCTTAAATGGGCCGGATTTGATGAGGTTATGAGGCCTTCTGCTCACTCGGCTTCTATTATAGGATTATTGACAACGCCATTGTCAGGTGCGGGGGATTTCACTGCCCCTGGTTTCCACCGCCTTAGGGAGGGTAGGAGTGTTAATTGTCTTTCTTCCCGGAGCTTTACGTCAACCATCAGAACCCCTCTAACCAATACATGATTTCACCCATATGGTACGATATCTTAGCTATGTGGTTTCACCCGTAAGAGGATTGAAATTAAACACTCCCAGATTTTTTGCACATACCATAAGTACATTGATTCGGAAGACCATTTGTCGTACCTCTAATTATCCTTTACAGGATCAGTTGTCGAGAAGGGTTAAATTGTTCGAATTATGATAATCTTATAAGTGGATGACTTCTTTTCCATACTCATACGCTTGTGGCATCGAGTCCTTATGCCGCTTATTGTTAGGAGTGAAATCCAATTACATGTGTTTCTTTTACATCCTCTATCACACCCATGTTGCAAGAGTCTTACCATTTGAGCTCAACTACTTACCTTACACTCAGGGACATAATTGGTGTATCATACTTGATCACTTCTTTAATATCTCAAGTTCACGTACATGGTATCCACCTCATCTAAGAATACTAGTTACCACTATGCTTCATTTATCTGATAATTGATGACTTCACCAGTATTAAAGCATGTCAGCATCGTTAATAGAAATCCTTGTGTATCCTAGCATATAACTTCATGAAATACTCTGCTAAGCACATTAATGGGTTCCTGAATAATTCCAGCCTAATCTTGAACTCTGTTGCTCCTTATTGTATTAGATCTATTTGGTATTGAAGGTTCAAACGTGTCAAAGTCACCCTGTGATTACATATATTCAATAGGTAGGTTTATGGTCAATTTATTATAGCACATCTTAGAGTAATCGTGAAGGTCACCACGGGTTTGGTTTGGGTGTTCGCATAGAGATTTAGAATTCAGGAGGGTGAACAGGTTATACTCAAAAATTTCCCCTGAAGATGTTACGTGAATTGATAACGAAGGGTACATAAGTGCATTTCCCATTAGGTTGCACTAGGAGTATGTTGTTTCTCATGTATTTGTGTTTTCATATGTCTATGTCTAAGAAGGTGTTGGAGATCCTTTGTGTATCATCCTGGTATAAATTATTGAAGGTGAAGTTAATGGATAGTTAGCTTATTCAAGGTATCTAGCTGTCATCCTTGTTAGGTAAGTTTAGGGGTTGGGATTGCTTCCGTGAATGTGTTATGGCAAAGCTTGTAAGTCGAGGAGGCCACCTTGAAGGCCGAAAGTGTCGTAGGAAGAAAATATTTTCGCTTGATCGTATATCGATTAGTTTTGACTTGAAAGGTACCTTATAGGTGTTATGATCTAAAAATGTGCAGTCCATGTTCAGGTGTCATTATGATAATGTAGTTCTTGTGATGCTGAAATAAGTGTTATGGGTATATACATTGTGGTACTTTGTCGAGTTATTGGTGAGTTTTTAGGATGGTTTTGGGTGGTTCTCTGACAGGTGGACATGCCTAGTTACAAAGAAGATGCTGCCGAAATTTCTGAAAAATTTGGAAGTTAGTCAAAATTTAGGGACTTGAGGTAGGATTGTAAATAGATATGTTATGTTAGGTGTTTGCGTCAGGCTCTACCTCTCATTCGAGGAAGAATGATCCTAAGCGGGGGAGAATGCAAGGCCCCGGAAAAGTTTTCTAAGCAATTTAGGATTTCGGGGTGCCAGGTAGGCTAATTATAATATTTTATGTGCTATAAATGTGATGTGAATAAATTGGATGTGGTAAATAAGTGTATAAATCATATAATAAGTAATGTGGGGTCCAAGGAGAATCCTAAGTCTCAGCCAAATGGGAAACTTTCATAATAGGCTAAAATTCAAAAGGTATTTGCACTAGTCCACAATTTGAACGATCATATCTAAATATATATATAAGTTATTATGTGATGAAAAACCTATCAAATGAAAGGTATTCAAGTCTAGTTTCCAACTCTTCAAACCGTTCGTCATTTGGACATTTCTACACAAAGTTATGATCAAATTACCAAAGGCTGGAAAAGTGTGATCCTGTGTCGAATCTGCGATCGCAGAATCAAAATGCGGTCCACATTTTTGATTTGCGATCGCAAATCTAGTCGCAAAATGGGCCAGTGTTGCCCAGTTTTGGGCACCTGTTTCGCGATGCATTCTGTGTCCCACATTCTTGTTTTGCGGTCCATCATGCGACCGCAGACCCAGTTTTGGAGGCTTATTTTTCCTGTTTTTATAACCCGACTCCATTTTCATAAATAGGTTTAGGGGCTTCATTTGGGGTCATTTTCTACTGATTATAGAGAGAGATGAGAGCATATATAGAGAGAAAGAGGGGGCCTAGCTTCATAATCACCCAAATCTTGCTCAAGTCTTCAAGAATCAAGGAAGATAACCATAGATTGTCCTCCATCCGGGTAAGTCGTACTTCCAAAATTGCATGAAAGAGGTTAAGGGTTCAAATATGTTGTGGGGGTTAGAAATAGGCCATGCATGTGGGACTAAGTTTTAGTATGTGATATTAAAGAACTAATTTGGATAGTTCATGTTAAAATTTGTTGAGAGAAGAAGGAATTGCCATTTGTTTAAACCTTGTAGTCCACTTCACATGTTAGGTGTTTGATGAAATTCCTAAGAGAGTTACACCATGGGTAATCTTCCTAATTATTAATCGATTCCCGCTATCTCCTTATAGATTGTTATTGCTAGAGGTGTTGGTGTATTGTAGAAAGTTAAGGAAAAGCTCTTTGAGGTATGTATGGCTAACTTTAATCTTTGTAGAATCATCACACTAGTGTTCGAGTATTTGGTATGAGTTCCTTGCTTGATCGTATTTGAATTGATTGTTCCAATGTGTTGAGGCGTAAGATTCTGTTCTCTGATTGTCTTAGTTTTTTACTATGTCACCATGTTACTTGAAATTGTGAATCATGATTCTTTATGCTTATCCTATTATGTGCAAAATTCATCATATGTAGGAACTTATCGATATGAAGGATAGTGCTACTGAACGAATGAAAAAGGTAACAAACTCAACTGTTAAATTTATCCAAGTGCCAAGGACTATGTAATAAATGACTGGAAAGAAATGTGAACTGTTTTAATTAAGATAAATGGTTATGGCGTACATTACATCTCTCAATGTTTTTGTAAAGGTTATTGTGCCCCTTGATTTCACATGGTTCTCCGGTTGCTATGACGTCATACTCTTGGTGGTAGAAATTCTTGTAATTGAGTTGTTGCTTTGTTGTTGTTTATTTAAACTATGTCCGGTGGGATCGGGTTGCGCGCCGCAACAGGAGGAATACGGGTGGTATGTTGAGGAGGAATAAGGGTGAAATGTGACTGTCCGACGGGATCGGGTTGCGCGCCTCAACAGGAGGAATAAGGGTGGTATGTTGAGGAGGAATGAGGGTGAAATGTGATTGTCCGGTGGGAACGGTTTGCGCGCCGCAACATGAGGAATAAGGGTGGTATGGTGAGGAGTAATAAGGGTGAATGCAATCGGAATAAGAAACTATGAGACTCGCACTTGTGTTTCTCTGTATTTCTGTGCAACATTGTTTGATTTCCATGATTGTCTTCTACTTGTGTACTATTTATTTCTACTTAGAGTAAAGTTTATACATACATACTAGTGCTATTCTATGGTACTAACGTCCCTTTTGCCGGGGGCGCTACATCTTTTAATGGATGTAGGTGGCTCTGAAGCTGGTAGCGCTGATCGTAGGTAGCAACGCCTTCTCCTTCTCCCTGCAGCAGTCTCGGTGAGCCTCATTTCTTTCTGGGGTTATGTATAGAATATGTCATACTTCTTTTGCTTATGTTGTTACATTTTGAGGTATAGCCGGGGCCTTATTGCTGGCGGGGTCACTTTGTCTTTTCTATCTTCAGAGGCTCCGTAGACAGGTTGTGGGTGGTGTCGGGTATTGGAATTAAATAAGAAATATTGGTATTTGGAAAATATGTTTTTCATCATATCTACAACGATTGTAATATTCTTGATATATGTATAAAGTGTGAGTAATAGAATTTATCTCATATATATTCATAAATTAGTTTTGGGTAGAATGAAACCTAACAGGCTTACTCAGTCGGGTCTACTCGGTTGCGCGCCGGTATCACCCCTTGGTTTTGGGGCGTGATATTCTAGGTATCAAATGTGGACACAGAATACAATGCAAAATACCTCACACACATATGACACATAATTCACTCCAGATTGGTTCATCAAGACACTCCACTGAGCATTCAAGTCAGTTACAACATACCAAAATTAAGGCATTCTATAATAGTCAACAAATGAGCCTAAGCGTCACACTCTAGGGTTTGTTGTGTTCGGGTGTGACAACACTAAGGGATGCTTCTCTGATTTCAGTTCCTTGCCCAAAAGAAACCTAACACTAAAAAAAACAAAAAACTAACTATACCCGATTCAAGCTAAACTCTTGGAAAAGAACCGTGGTCAAAAGCAAAACCAAGGGGAGTTACTACACTACCTAAAAAAGAAAATAAAAAATCTTTTTGGTGTTTTCTTTGGACTAACTTCCCTCAAGAAAACTGTCTAAGAAGTCCGTCATCAGGAAGAGTCCACTATTTTATTTTTGTTTTTGTTTTTTTTGGTCGTCATAGACCGTCAAGAACCCCGTCGTCGGGCCAAGGCGACGTAATTAATTATACTCCTATTTACAATCACTATCACAAAAATAAAATAAAAAACTCAAAAACAAGCAATGAAAAACAACTACAATTATACTAAAGCACAAGAAAATTAAAGAAAACAACTAACAATTGTACATATATACATAAACAGGGAATCCTTCCCCCAACCCACACTTAATATGAGGACATGTCCTCATGGCCAATAAAAATAACAGAAAGAGGTAAGGGGACTTCCCTGAAAGCTCAGTCTTGGTCGGAGACAGTTCCTGGGTCCATGCTACAAGCACGACCCAGGCACGCAGCCAACCCATAATCTTCTTTTCTGATTTTGCTTGTTGGGCAGCCATTACGTCAACTCTCGACCCCAGATCAGTCACTGAGGTCCTCAACTCGGCCACATCCTGCTCCAGGTGATCCAGTCTCTCTTTCCGAGAGGCCCTAGACAGGCCTCCAACATCTGCAGCCTGCTCCTGAACGGGCTGCTCCTCCTCCATGTGCTCGTGCTTCTCCTCCTCATCGTCCTCACCAAAGTCATGTCAGTCCATGTCATCATCCACCATCACCGCATCCTTTCCCGTTGTAACTCTATCCGCTCTGAAGGTGTAAACCGGTGGCACTCTGCCATCCACTGCAAGGTATCCTTCCACCCCAGCCGCTAGGCACAATCGAGTGACTAGAGATGGGTAGAAGAACACATACCTTTGGACCTTGCTGCGGACAAACATCTCCCCGTGAATGACCCGGGCCACATCAACTTCGCAACCCATCATGAAACACCAAATCAAACACCCTCGAGGAATGTTCACCTCCGAGGTTTTGTGGGACAACATGAGTTTGTTATTGATGAGGTAAAGCCAACATTTAGCCTCAAACTTGAGAGCTGATGAGTGGAACTTTTTCCCGTACTTGTACCACCTCATCTCCGCGCCCAGTTGACAAATGGTCGGGAGGAACCTATCCCAGCTAGAGTACTTTTTGCCATTAGCCTGATAACCATCCTCATACACATCAACTGGTGGTGTCAGCCTGTAAATTCTCCTGATGGCCTCCATCGAAGCACTAACCTGCCTCCTCCTCACTGTGACAACAAAATTTTTGTGCTCCGGGGCATTGGCATAAAATTCCCTGACGATCATTGAATTGGCCTCATCAGGCTCTTCAAATAATACATCCAAACGACGCCTCATCAACTCGTCATGCATCTTGGTACAGTTCTGCTGGATGGATAGGATATCCATGCCTCGCTTAGGTATTGCTGACTTAGATTCTTTTTTTGCAAACCTGTCCTGAGCCTTTGCCGATAGAAATTTATTTCTGTCGAAAGGCCGAGTGTCAACGGATTTCCGTGGCCTTCCGGTGGAAGAACCAGCTTGTCGGCTTGAGGAGCCTGCTTGTCTGCCTGAGGAGGAGCCGGTGGCTTGACGCTTGCATGGGGACATTGTACCTACAAAACGCACATTATTAGCTCAGCACAACACGGTGACTCAATTGTGGTTACTAAGACTTCACCCTACAATTGGTCACACCAATTCGCTTCAAAGAGGCATTTACACAAACACTTAATGGGCATTACCCACTGGAGCCCCCGATTTCTCAACTTTAGATACCAACTACTACCACCATTACCCAACTTCACCCAACACACTTAAAACATACCACACTCCACATATCATCAATCACCAGTATAAATCAAACACTACCAAGTATCTCTACTCAATAAGAAGAAAAAGCCACAATTTTTAATAAAGGAAAAGGAAAAACTACAAAATTAAAAGAAAACTAGTAGAGAAGATACATACCTATGGGGGTGAGAGGTTGAGAGATGGAGAATTGGGGTGAGTAAGAACTTGGTCTTGTGTGAGTGCTTGGTCTTGAGAAGAGAGAGTTCTTTGTTTTGGGTAAGGAGAAGGAGAAGAAGAGTAGAAAAAGAGGGAGGGTTCTAGGGGAGTAGGAGTTCAACGGGTGGAAGGGGAGGTGGGGTCGTGGGTGGAAGTGGGGGGGGGGGGGGGGGGGTAAAAATGGGGTAAGGTTAATTTGTGTGGTTGGGGTAAAAGAAAAAGAAATAAAAAAAATAACAAAATTAAACGAAAACTTACATGGTGTCGCGACGGTACTAGAGCGGTCACCAGCGCGCCTATAGCGCGACCACGCTAGTTGAGCAGTATTGAGGCAGAACAAAAGTCGACTAGTGCGACCACTAGCGTGGTCGCGCTAGTTGCGAGGAATGGAGGCAGAACATAAGGTGGTTAGCGTAACCACTAGTGCTAGCACTAGTGCGGTCGCGCTACCCCAGGCCTCAACACACTTAATTTTTTTCTTATTTATTCCTTGGGTGGCTTGAGTCCACCCTTGCCCCCGCACACCTGCATATGTTAGTACTTACACTATAAACACTACATATTGGGTTTTCTCCCAACCCGCGCCTTAGTTAATGTCGTGGCACGACAATTACAAAAAATTAATGGGATGCCTCCCATGAAGCGCCTGATTTAACGTCGCGGCATGACGCAGAATGAGCGCATTTAAGGCTCGCTCGACCTCTAAGGTTCACCAAGATTCACCACAGACACTTCCTTGGTCTCGTCCATCCTCACATACGATTTTAATCTCTTCCCATTAACTTTAAAGGTGTTGGACCCATCTTCAGAAGCAATCTCTACAACACCAGAGGGGAACACTTCGACCACTCGAAATGCTCCAGACCATCGGGACTTGAGCATACCCGGAAATAATCTCAATCTTGAGTTATAGAGAAGTACCTTATCTCCGGGTTTGAAGTTGCGGTCCACAATGTTCTTGTCGTGTAACCTCTTTATTCTTTCTTTATACAGCCTCGTGCTTTCAAATTCCAGATACCTGAATTCTTCCAACTCATGAATCTCAATGACTCGACTTATGCCTGCAACATCAAGATCCATGTTCAACTGTTTCAGTGCCCACCAAGCTCGACTTTCAAATTCTACCGGCAGGTGACAGGCCTTTACGAACACCAACTTGTATGGCGACATACCAATTGGCATTTTGAATGCAGTCCTGTAGGCCCATAGTTCGTCATCAAGATTTTTCGCCCAATCAGTTCTTGTGGCGTTCAACGTTTTCTTTAACACACTCTTGATTTCTCTATTTGATACCTCAACCTTCCCAATCGTCTGAGGGTGATAAGGGGTAGCCACCTTGTGGCGCACATCATACTTAGCTAACAGCTTTTCGAAGACACGATTGCAGAAGTGGGTGCCTCCGTCACTGATGATGGCCCTTGGAATCCCAAAACGGGTGAATATGTTTTTCTTCAAGAGCCCCACCACCACTCTTGCATCATTGGTGAGGAGCACTGCAACTTCCACCCATTTGGACACATAGCCTACAACAACAAGTATGTACTTATTGCCATAGGAGCTGACAAAAGACCCATAAAGTCAATCCCCCAAACATCAAACACCTCCACTTATTGTATCGGTTTCATTGACATCTCATGACGACAAGATATTCCCCGTCCTTTGACACTCATTACAGACCTTCACCCATTGGTGTGCATCTTTGAACGCAGTTGGCCAGTAGAAACCGGCCTCTAAAACTTTGGTTGTTGTTCGAACTCCTCCAAAATGCCCTCCATACGCTGAAGCGTGACAAGCCTGTAAAACAAAAAATTGCTCTATCTCGGGGACACGCCTCCGAATCACATTATCAATACAAATTCTAAACAAGTGAGGTTCATCCCAATAATAATTGCGGCAATCACGATAAAACCTTTTCTTTTGGACATATAAGAGTTCATAGGGTTCAATACCACTTGCCAGGTAGTTTTCAATGTCTCCATACCATGGCACCTCCTCCATGCTCGTGGCGAGTAGCTGCTCGTCTGGAAAGGTTTACAGAATATCCTCTACTTCTACTACATTTTCAGCACCTTCAAGTCGCAACAGACGATCTGCAACTTGGTTCTCCGTGCCCTTGCGGTCATGAATCTCTAGATCGAATTCTTGCAGCAGCAGCACCCAACGAATTAGGAGCGACTTTGATTCTTTCTTCTCGATCAAATACATGAGGGAATCATGATCAGTGTACACAATCACCTTCTACCCGATCAAGTATGATTTGAACTTGTCAAAGGCGAACACTACTGCCAGCATCTCTTTTTCGGTCACCGTGTAGTTCAGCTGAGCTCCACTCAATGTCCTACTTGCGTAGTATATTGGGTGCATTATCTTATCCTTTCGCTGTCCTAACACGGCTCCCACTACGTAGTCACTGGCATCGCACATGAGCTCAAACGGTTGCTCCTAGTCGGGGGCAACAATTATCGGGGCCGTGACTAGCCTCTTTTTCAACTCCTCAAAAGCCACCCTGCAATCATTAGACAACACAAATGGGTTATCTTTTTCGAGTAACTTACATAGTGGGTTGGCTATTTTGGAGAAGTCTTTGATGAATCGCCGGTAGAATCCGGCGTGCCCAAGGAAGCTTCTTATCGTTTTAACCGATGTGGGAGGTGAAAGATTTGCAATCACATTTACTTTGGAACAATCCACCTCAATTCCTTTACTCGACACCAAGTTCCCCAAGACTATTCCTTCTTGTAGCATGAAATGACACTTCTCCCAATTAAGCACAAGATTCGTCTCAATACATCTCTTCAGTACACGGGTCAAATTTGCTAGGCACTCATCGAATGAATTTTCCACCACTGAGAAATCATCCATGAATACCTCCATGATATCCTTGACTATGTCAGTGAATATGGCCATCATGCACCTTTGAAATATGGAGGGTGCATTGCATAAGCCGAAGGGCATCCTTCTGAAGGCAAATATCCCATAGGGACGTGTAAAAAAGGTCTTTTCCCTGTCTTCTGGGGCAATGTAAATTTGGTTGTACCCCGAGTACCCATCCAGGAAACAAAAGTGAGACCTCCCTTCCAGCCTGTCGAGCATTTGATCGATGAAGGGAAGTGGGAAGTGATATTTTCGGGTGGCAAGATTTAGCTTTCTGTAGTCCATGCAAATTTTCCAGCGAGTGACGGTTCTTGTCGATATCAGCTCATTATTGTCATTCTTCCCAACCATCATGCCACCCTTGTTTGGAACACATTGCACTGGGATAACCCAGTTGCTGTCAGATATTGGAAAAATGATTCCCACATCTAACCACTTGATAATTTCTTTCTTCACCACTTCCTTCATTATTTGGTTCAGCCGCCTTTGGTGTTCTCTGGAAGGTTTGTGCCCATCTTCCAGGAGAATTTTGTGCATACACTATGCCAGGCTGATCCCTTTTATGTCTGCCATGGTCCACCCAATGACAGTCTTGCACCCTGTGAGTACCTGTAAGAGTTGTTTTGCCTGCACATCTAGCAAACTGGATGAGATAATAACATGTAAAGTAGAATTAGGTCCAAGAAACGCGTACCTGAGATGGCATGGCAGTGGCTTCACCTCCAGCTTGGGTGGCTCTTCAACAGATGGCTTGGCTAGCGGAGTCTCTCTCTTTTCTAAGTGTAATGGCTCAAATTCGAGAGACCTCAGCCAGACCCCTTTTCCTTCAAGTGCTAACACCCATTCTTCCAATTCTTCCCCATTTACCTCACCCAAATTCATCAAACATGCAGCAAGGGGGTCCTCAATAGTTAAGGACGCATCATCTTCCTCCACTATCACATCCACAACATCAATAAGAGAATAATTGGCGAATTCACTAGGTCGCCTCATGGATTTCAGCACATTGAATGTTATTTCTTCGTCGTTTAGCCTCATCTTGAGCTCCCCAGTTTCAAAATCAATGAGCGCTCTTCCTGTGACCAAGAATGGCCTTCCCAAAATTATGGTAATCTCCTCATCCACTCTGCAATCCAGTATAACAAAATCAGCAGGGAACACAAACTTCCCCACATGCACCAATACATCATCCAGAATGCCTGACAGTCTTTTTACCGTTCTGTTTGCCAGCTACAATAACATGGAAGTCGGTCTGGCTCTACCAATCCCCAATCTCTTGTAAATGGATGGGGGCATAAGATTAATGCTGGCTCCCAAATCACAAAGTGCTTTGGCAAAAGCAAAATTGCCAATGGTGCAGGGAATTGTGAAACTCCCTGGATCAGACAGCTTCTCTGCAATTGGTCGTGTCACTACAACACTGCAGGTCTGAGTAAGAGTCACAGTGGCCAAGTCTTGGAAATTGAGTTTTTGGGACATCAAGTCCTTCATCATTTTTGCATAGCCAGGCATCTCCTTCAGAGCATCAATCAAATGAATGTTTACCTGTATCTGTTTCAACATATCCAAGAACTTTTTATACTGTTCATCTTTCTAGTGCTTGGCCAGCCTCTGTGGGAATGGTGCTGGCGGTCTCTTTTTCCTAGTGATTTGTGATTTTTCTTTCTCAACTACCAGCTCTTGGGCTATCTCTACTTCTTTTTCAGCCTCAATCTGCGCGCTGGGTTCTCCTTCAGCAGACTGCACTGTCACCTTGGTCAGGTTTGTTGAATCATCAATTTCAATTGGCACTGGAACCAGTGTCTCAACCTGACTTCTTTCACGATCTCTCTCCTGCTCCAAGTCTAAGTCTCTGCCATTGCGTAGACTCATTGCCATCAACTGCTTTGGACCCTGATCCTTAGGATTTACTTGAGTGTCTGCAGGAAATGTCCCAAGAGGACGATTATTCAAAGAAATTGAGATCTGGCCCATTTGCACTTCAATATTTTTAATAGCTGACTCATGTGCATCTACTCTCTCACTTATTTTTGCAGTTGACCCAATAACCTGTTGCATCATTGCTTCAAGCCTGGAAAACCCATCTTCTTGTCTCCCCCCATGTTGTTACTGATTTTGATTATTATACGCCTGTGGCCTTTGGTAAGGAACCACATTACCATGAGGTATCATGGAACCCATTTTCCATTGTTATGCTGCTGCTGAGGTGGCTTGTACGACTGATTTTGCTGGCCCCAATTCTGTCCACCCTGTCGCTGGCCTCCATAATTTGACACATAATTCATGTTTTCCGGGTAGTGAGGATGATCACATTCAGCATTCCACTGATTACCAAGTGGTTGAATAATTCAAGATGTGCATAATCCCCCATTGGTAGTATCCACAATATGTACCTGCTGCTTCTGTCCGACTCCTCTACTTTTTTTGTAAGTATGCTCATCTGTGTCATCAAAGTGGCCATGTTTTCAGCAATAGTGTTGGATGGATCTAATGGCACTGAGTGAACCACTAGGGTTATAGGTGCACCCCTGGTTGTCCACCCTGAATTTTGTGTCATTTTATAAAGTAGGATCTGGCTTTCTCTCCATGTTTTACTCAGGAATGCTCCACCAGCTAAATCATCAACATTATAAAATCGTTGCCCCAACATCTATTCTGGAATACTTGAGGACAGATAACCAACATCCCTTTAAACCGTTCCCATGTTTCTTGCAATGTCTCCATAGGCTTCTGTTGGAAACTCAAGATCTCATCAATTTGTTGAGCTGTTTTGTTTGGTGGATGGAACTTATTCACAAACTACTTGACTAACTCCTCCCATGTAGCAATGGAATTGATGGAGAGAGAGTTTAGCCAAGTCTGGGTTACTCCACTCACTGAGAAAGGAAACAACAACAATATTATTGCTTCCGGAGTGAAGTTTGGTTGCCTCTGAGTCTTGCAAATCCACAAGAAATTCTTCAGATGCTGTTGGGGATCCTCAATGTATGACCCCGAAAATAGTCCCTTATTCTGCAACAAGTGCATCATATTATTTGTGATCTGAAAGTACTCAGTCTCTATCTGAGGAGCTACTATCGCGGTGGCCAAATTCTCTACCGTGGGTTGTGCCCAGTCATATAAGGGCACCTCTGGTACAATAGGCACCACATGCGCCACACCCTGTGCAGCTGGGTCAACCACGTCTTCCCCATTGTTGTTGTTCCTGTCATTAAGATCTGCAATGTCTGTTTCAATTTGTTCAATTGGTGGTAGTTGATTGCTTTTCCGGTTGGCCCTGTTCATGGCCTTGAAAACTTTATCGGGGTCCGGTAAGGCTTCAAATACTTCACCAGTTCTCGATGAGTTTCTAGGCATGCACCTGTACAACCGATTTAGCAAACGTTAGAATTTCAATATATGAATGAAATCGAAGAAAATTGACTACACTTAAGAATTTTGTATTTTCTTCCAACTACAATTGATAACACCGTTAATTCCCCGGTAACGGAGCCAAAATTTGTTATTAACCTATTAATTATTGTTGTTAGACTACTCGATTCTCAATAATCAATTTCCCAAAAGTTATGAATATCAATTTCCGGTATTTTTACTACTACAATTCAATGGAAGTAAGTAAGCTAAAGAATAACTAATACTGAGGTGTAAACAAATGCGATAAAGATCTAAGGTTATGGTTTCCCCCGTTGATGGAATATCTTCTTGTATATTTCCTATAGTTTGGCCTAGTTATCTCTATCAATCATGAACACTCAGGCTACTGTAATTCTCTCTCAAGTAATTACAATAATCTACTAGACGCACTCTCCCGAGCTACGCTAGCTAACTTGTATTAAAGTTCACTTTAGATTTCACCCAAGGTATCATTATCTCTAATCCAACCTTTAAACCCTCGAGTAGATACACACTAAATAGGCACAACTAATTGAAGGCCCTTCAATCAACTACAATAAGAACGTAGATGAAAAAATAGAGATTGAAAAAGCAAACTATATTAATATAACAATAAGTTCATCCTCAACGAGTTCCACCAAAACTTTAGACTAAAGAAGTTAGCTACTCATAATTGTACGAAAAATAACAAAAGAATTCACTGACAATGGTAATATCACAAGAAAGGTAGAGGATAATTGATTCCCAATTGCCCTCTGTTGAATCAAGTCACTTCATGGTTTTGAAGAATGATAAATGACAACACAGTTGAACCATGTTCATCAGGCCAAACATAGTCAAGCAGACCAGTTGGCACGAGAAGAGTCCAGGCACATGAGATAAACATTATCTCTAAATTAAGGAGTTATCTCCTAAGCGAAAAAGGTTGCAAATTGATAAGAAGATGGACTTCACATTCAGGTAGGACAAAATCAAGATCAATGAAGTTGAGATAAACTCAAACTCTTCCACCAAGGAAGAGTTGCATCAGAACTGAACAACAACATCTCAACTACTGATTTTGTAAATTGTTGAAGCATTCCTACTGAAGAATTCGCGCACAAACACTGAAGAGAAACAAGAATTGAAAGCAAAATTACTAAAGCAATTTTGCAAGCAGTTCGTGTGAAGAATCCTTGTGCGACTCAAAAGCTACTTGAACCAGCTCGAAGAACCAATTCCATCTGTTGTCTTTTGAGTCTAGTTGTTTGTAGTGGGTGATTACATATTGTATCTTTCAGCTTTATCTATAATCAATTGTAATAGGTACACATTGTTCAAGTTAGAGTTAACTTGAAGTTTGTCGCAATTAGCTAGAAGCTAGTTTACCACAAAGAGATTAGAGTTAGTCCTTAGGTTTACAAAAGAGTTTATTTTGTAAATGCTGTTTGGCTCAGTGATTTAGTGAAGAGTTTGGAAAAATCCAACTGGGAAGTAGGTCGTGATTTTTTTCACCTTTTGAGCCAGGTGTTTTCCACGTGAAATTGATGTGTTCTTTTATTTCCGCAATTACTTTTCCGCAAATTGTAGAAGTTGGACCACCAAGAAGAACCAGGTTCTTTGTAGAGAATGCACTCGAAAATTGGACACCACACAAATCACTCCCCCTCTTGTGTGGTATTGACGTATAAAACATCAATTGGTATCAGAGCAGGTTATCCTTCAAAAGGCTAACACCTTGAAAAAGATCAAAATGAGTGCACCACCTGGAAACTGGGAGGGACAGTTAACTGCAAGGCCACCACTATTCAGTGGACAATATTACTCCTGGTGGAAGAACAAGATGAAGGATCACTTGATTGGAGAAGACTATGAACTCTGGGACATAGTCACTGATGGTCCTTTAGCCACTATGAAGAAAACTACTGAAGGAATAAATGTGCCAAAAACTAGAGCTGACTGCACTGTTGAGGACTTGAAGAAATGGGAGAAAAATGCTAAAGCCAAAAAGTGGCTAGATAGTGGTCTAGGTCCAGACGAGTATAGTAGGATTCAAAGATGCACCACTGCCAAAGAAATTTGGGATACTTTGCAAGTATCCCACGAAGGAACACCTCAAGTGAAAAGATCAAGAGGTACTCTACTATACTCTCAGTATGAAAACTTCACTATGAAAGAAGTAGAAACAATCCAAGAGATGTACACGAGATTCACAACTCTGACAAATGAACTCAAGTCTGTTGGAAGAATCATTCTTGAAGAGGACATGGTGGAGAAGATCCTGACAAGGGTCTTACCAATTTCTTGGGAAAGCAAAATCACTATTATCCAGGCATCTAAAAATATGGCAACCCTCATATTGGACGAGCTAATTGGTAGCTTCATTGCCTACGAACATAGAAGGCAGACAATGAAAATGGATGCTCCTAAGAAGGAAAGAAGTCTAGCCCTGAGAATCACTGAGGGAGTAGATATGGATGAAGACGAGATGTCCATGAACACCAAGGAATTCAGAAACTTTCTCATAAGGAAAAAGGGCATCTCAAGAGGTGGAAACTACAACAAAGCAAAAGCTCCAGAAAGGCCAGCCAACGAGGGATGCTACAAATGTGGAAAGACTGACCACCATATCAAGAACTGTCCTTAGTGGGAAGTGGAATGGAAAAGGGAGAGATTCGAACGAAGGAACATGAAGAAGGAACTGGTCCAACCCAACAAAACCACAACAAAATCTATGGTTGCTGCTTGGGGGGAAAGTTCAGATGAAGAATTAGAAGATGGTGAGAATAAAGAACAGGAGCTCATGGCAATTGGAGAATGTGATGAGGAATCATATGAAGAACCAGAGGTAAGTATATCCCATCTCAAAAACAAGATAAAGTTCCTATCTAAAGAAAAACTCTCTGAGTTGCTACTTTATTTCATGGATGATTCTGAAGAAACAAACAAAGAGAAATAACAACTCTCTAAAGAATGTGTAATGCTAAAAGCAAAGTGCAAGAACCTGGAAATCAGAGTAAGTGAATCTGAAAAAGAAAACACTGCCTCGAAGAACCAGGTTCATCCACTTGAAACTGAGATCCTAGAGCTAAAATCTGAAATATAAAATTGAAGCTAGGAACTAGTAAAAAGACTGTTGATCATTCTCATATCATGTTAGAGGAGGGAAAACTAAAGGATAAGATGTACACAAAGGATGAACAGATAAGGACACTTAAAGAAGAACTTGGTAAAGTCAAACATGAATTAGATCGAACTTGTAAATGGAATAAATCCTCTGATGCCTTGACATGGCTCCAAGAAAATCATAGTTGCAATCGAAGAGGACATGGCTTTGGGAGTCAAATGCCCAAATGGGATCCCAAAAGCAAGTATCTCACTCTTCCTGAGAATAAAATATGCACCCACTGTGGTAAGACTGGCCACTACAAAATTGATTGTACTGCAAAAGAACCGGCCAGTCGAAGAAATGAATGTTTTGTACGAAAGAAAAACTAGTTACCAAATTGGGCCAGAGAAAGCTTGATTCATCCTTTCTCTCATAGAAAAGGACCCAAACTGGTTTGGGTCCCTAAGACTAACCCCTGCTTTATTTTTATAGGTTCAAGTGAGAGGAAGCAACCAAATTTGGTACTTGGATAGTGGCTGCTCAAAGCATATGACAGGGAACAAGGAACAATTCCTTTCACTTGAAAACCTCAAAGGAGGAAATATCTCCTTTGGAAATGGAAAGAAAGGTGAAATTATTGGGGTCGGTAAGGTAGGTAAGGATGACACACGTTCCATTGAGAATGTGTACTTAATAGATGGATTGAAATATAGCCTGATCAATGTGTCACAACTGTGTGATAGAGGTAACCTGGTGGCATTCACTTCCACAAAATGTTTTGTGATTATTACTTACTGACAAGATTGTTTTGCAGGGAAAAAGAGTGAATAACATTTATGTCATAGACTTGTCCACATTATCAGAAAATGAACTGACTTGCTTAAGTGTGTTGGACAGTGATACCCTCATTTGGCACAAAAGACTTGTCCATGCCAGTCTGAATCAGCTTAACAAATTAGTCTCCAAGGATTTAGTTGTAGGGCTTGCTAACATTAAGTTCAAGGAAGACAAAGTTTGTGAGGTATGTGCAAGGGGGAAGCAGGTAAGATCCTCGTTCAAAAGCAAGAAAATGGTCAGTACCACTAGGACGTTGGAACTGGTTCATATGGATCTATGTGGTCCTATGAGAACTCTGAGCAGAGGTGGTAAGAAATAGGTAATGGTTCTAGTTGATGACTACTCAAGGTTCACTTGGACCTTGTTCCTGACATCTAAAGATGAAGCATTTGATATGTTTACCTCATTTGTTAGGAAAGCTCAAAAACAGTTAGGAAATCAACAAGAATCAATGAGATCTGATCGTGGTACTGAATTTGAGAATGCAAAGTTTGCTGAATTATGTGATGAACATGGCATAAATCACAACTTTTCTGCCCCTATAACCCCACAACAAAATGGGGTTGTTGAAAGAAAGAACAAAACTCTTGAAGATATGGTAGAACCATGCTTCTTTCTAGCAAACTACCCCACATATTCTGGGCAGAAGCAATAAACACTACATGCCACATAATAAATAGATGCATGACCATACCACTGGTAGAGAAAACTCCTTATGAATTACTTAAAGGGAGAAAGCCCAACATATTCCACCTTAGGGCTTTTGGATGCAAGTGATTCGTGCACAACAATGGCAAAGATTCCCTAGGTAAATTATATCCCAGAAGTGATGAGGGAGTATTCTTGGGATATTCATCAAATAGCAAAGCATTTAAAGTATATAAAAAAAAGAATTATGTGTGTAGAAGAGAGTGTGCATGTTGTTTTTGATGAAACTAACACTCTTTCTGAGAGACAGGAACCAGAAGATGAGGAGCTTGGACTGGTCAGAAGCAGTGAACAAACTGAAGCAAATATGGAAGATGGAACATGTGATGGACCAGGTCCAACTACCCCAAGCAACCTGACAGGGGGAATTCAACAGCAAATCACTCTGGATCTTGGCCCTGATCCTGTTCCACAATAACAAGACACCATGGGATCATCTAGCCGTGAAACATTGGTGCTCAAACCACACAGATATCAAAGCTCTCACCCCCTTGAGAACATCATAACAAATTTGACATCCAGAATCAAAACAAGATCCTCTTTGAAAAATCTGTGTGCGTTTGATTCCTTTCTATCCTTGGTCGAACCAAAGAACATTGTTGAAGCCTTACAGGATGGTTACTGGGTAAATTCCATGCAAGAATAGCTAAATCAATTTGAAAGAAGTCAAGTATGACACTTGGTACCCAGATCACTAGACAAATCAGTGATTGGCACAAAGTGGGTCTTCAGGAACAAACTCGATGAAGATGGAACTGTTACAAGAAACAAGGCCAGACTGGTTTTCCAAGGATATAGTCAAGAGGAGGGAATTGAATATGATGAGACCTTTGCTCTTGTGGCAAGACTGGAGACAATCAGACTCCTTATAGCATTTGCTGCTCACATTGAATTCACTCTTTACCAGATGGATGTAAAGAGTGCTTTCCTCAATGGCTATCTAAAGGAAGAAGTATTTGTCAAACAGCCTCCAGGATTTGAAAGCAAGGAGACACCTGACCATGTGTATAAACTTGACAAGGCCTTGTATGGACTCAAACAAGCACCAAGAGCATGGTATGAGCGGCTATCTAAATTCCTGCTAGAACATGACTACAAACGAGGTAAAATTGATAGCACCTTGTTCTTAAAGGAAAAAGGTAAGGATCTCCTGGTTGTGCAAATATATGTGGATGATATCATATTTGGAGCAACCTCTGAAAAATTGAGTAAGGAATTTTATAAGCTTATGGGGAGTGAGTTTGAGATGAGTATGATGGGTGAGCTAAACTTCTTTTTAGGCTTGCAAATTAAGCAAAACTCAAATGGAACAATGATTAATCAACAAAAATATGTGAAAGAATTACTCAAAAGATTTAAAATGAAAGACTCCAAGGAAATAGACACTCCCATAGCCACAACTACAAAATTAGATGTGGATGAACCTGGTTCATCCGTTGATCAAAAGCTATACAAAGGGATGATTGGGTCTTTATTATATTTTATTGCCAGCAGACCTGATATTGTGTTTAGTGTAGGGCTGTGTGCTAGATTTCAGGCAAATCCAAAAGAATCCCATCTAACATTAGTGAAGAGAATTCTGAGATATTTGAAAGGCACCACTGATTTATGCCTTTGGTATCCTAAAGGTAGCAATTTTGACCTTGTAGGATATGCTGATGTTGATTCTACAGGTTTCCTGGTTGATAGGAAAAGTACTTCAGGCATGGCTCACTTTTTGGGCTCTTGCCTTGTGTCTTGGGCCACCAAGAAACAAAACTCAGTAGCCTTGTCTACTGTTGAGGCTGAATATGTGGCTGCAGCCTCATGCTGTGCTCAGTTGCTATGGATCAAGCAATAACTCATGGATTTTGGTATAGAGGTTGGATGCATTCCTATTTTCTGTGAAAACACTAGTGCAATTAGTATGACGAAGAACCCGGTTCATCATAAGAGAACAAAGCACATATATGTCAGAGACCATTTCCTAAGAGATAACTATGAAAAAGGAATGATCTCAATCGAATTCTGTGCTACTGACAAACAAATTGCAGATATCTTTACTAAAGCACTGAGTAGGGAGCATTTTAAGAGAAACATGCTAGAATTAGGGATGATTAAGATCACCTAATTGAAAAACAAAAATGAAAATAATTTTTTTTTTGTGGCTAGAAACACTAAAATAGGTAACTAACCAGACTAATCATTGCTCAGTATCATGACTTTAATGCCATACTCTCTTGTCATGTATTAATATGATTCCCTAGTTACTAATGATGTTTTTCTATATTTGTAAATCGAGGCAAATTAAAGACTTTAACACGATGAACCTGGTTCATCGTTGCTGGTTCATCAGAATGATAAAGTACGTGCTCATCGCTATACACTTATTGAAATAATTATAGTCACACATGAGCAGGACTCTATCTATATTTGGTTCATTTCAAAATATCAGTACTTATCCCAAATTGAACCCGTTCCAAAGAGTCAAATCAAATCTTTATTAGCCTAGATTTAGGGAGTCATAACCGTCTAATCTACTGACACTCCTACAGCGATTAGACTTCCACTTGACCATGAATTACGCCCGTTGTACATTCAATATCCACACCTTTAAAAAGCCATCATTACCTCTCTTATTCAAAAGCATAATCGTCGAACCAAGTTCATCTTTCCTCTCAACCAAAGTGATCAACATTCTTCTCTCTCCAAATCTCACAAAAATGTCTTCCACACCACCCCCTGCTTCATCTTCATCAACCACCCCTGATTACGGTGTCGGTCTTGAAGACACTGGCTTTAATTCTCCATCGATATACAACTCACAATCTCCAACCAGGTCTTCAACCCCTCAAAACACTCCAGTTCCAGACCCCACTCCTTCACCCACTCCTTCACCCCAAACAGTTCAAGCCGTTACACCAAGCCCCACTCCAGCCCCCAGAAAACGCATAGTGAAAATGTTAGCCAGAAAAACTGTTGCATCTGGTCCTTTTGCCAGGAAATTGAATTAAAACCTTCAAGCCATCCAGGACCAAGATTCTGAAAATCCAAGCGAGTCCTTCAAATCTGCAAATGAGGAAGAAGTAACTGGTTTATCTGGTTCTGAGAAGGAAAATCCTAAAGTTAGGGTTGAACCTGAAATAACTGAAAACAGGTTTGTTTGATTTGTTCTGTAGTGGATGTAGAAGCACCGGATAGGAGAATGAAAAAGAAAGAAATTGAGAGAGAGGGAGAAGAGAGTTCTGAAAGGGGAACTAGGAAGGAAAGTTCCACTCTGGCAATTTGTGGCCCCGCTCCGGTGGTTGTTGAGGAAGGAGTCAAGGACTTAGGGGGAAGTAACTCTGGGGAAGCAGCAGCAGGACTGGAAAGTCTGCAACATGCACAGGATGACTCTGGTTCATCCATTGAAGAAACTCTGGCTGATCTGATGAAAAGGTTGGGGGAATCCTACAAACCCAAGAAGAAAAGAACCCCCAAACCCAAGAAAGTTGATACTCTAGTCCCAACCAAGAAGAGAAAGGCCTCTTCAGATGCTGATGCTCCTGCCCCTAAGAGTCGTGCTACTAGAAGCACTGTTAGGCAAAGTGAAGAAGAAATAGAGAAAGCTCCGAGAGAGAGCAAAAAGAAGAAAGCTACCAAGGGTAAGGCAAAGGTTGGGGATCCTGTTGAGGCAGTTCAGGTCGATGATGATGAGATAGACCTGGTCCATTATGAGGGACAACCAGCACAAGTTGAGGTTGAGACACCAAAGCCCAAGAAAGCCAAGGCTTCTTCCAAGAAGTCAGCGTCTGTGTCTGCCACACCCTCAATAGTTGCAAAAAGGACCATGTCTGAGTCAAAGAAAGAAAAGATTGTTGATGATACTGAATGGAGTGGATAGGAAGTAGAGGTGTCCGGTGAGGAGACTGATAAACTCACAATGTTTGGGGAAGCGTACTATTTTGAAAGGGAAGCTGTTTAGAGACCTTGATGAGTGAGTGATGATTTTCTTGCTAGATACCTTAGATGTGCAAGGGTGGAAGGACATGGTCCTTCACCTTGAGGGACGGCTGGCTAGGAATGAGCTGGTAGAGTGGCCAACATAACAGTCAAAGATGGAAGGGTATCTACAAAGGTTCAGGGAGTTGAGATTTCGTTTGATGCAAAGGAATTGGGGGAAATACTGCATATCCCTTCTGAGGGGTATGATGACTACACGAGGCAAAAGTGGCCTAGTTTGGATGGTTTTCCTTCAGCCCTTCAAATCACAAGTTCTTTTTGTGAGAATGAGCAAGAACTAGAGCCCAAGGCAGTGTTTAAGAGTGAGATGAGGCCTCAGCACAAACTGTTTTTTGAGTTTGTGATCAAATTTCTACTGCCTAGGCAAGAGCGAAGGCACATTGCCAGCTACATGGATCTCACCTTAATGGAGTGCCTGTACAAGGGTAAACAGATAAATTGTCCTACCTTCATCATCCAGCTCTTGGACAGGGTTGTGAACGGAGCCAAGGCACATGCTATACCTTATGGGTTTATCCTAACTGATGTGCTTGCTCACTTCAAGGTGCCAGTGAAGAATGCTGAAATGGCAACTGCTAAGGACTACTTTGGGATGAACACGCTACTGACCTGTGACTACATTGTGAATATTCCTGAGGATGGACCTGGTTCATCCAGGAAACTGCCTGTTAATAGCAAGGTCAGGATGCTTGTGCAGGAAGGTGAGGTCAAGGATGCTTGTGCAGGAAGGTAAGGTCACGGATGCAGAGATCCTTCGTTTGAAAACTCGCCTTATAGAGGTTGAAGCTGAGCGGAATGCTCTCAAAGATGAATTAGCTAAGGAAAAGGAGAATAATGAGGGTGTGTTGCAACAAATGCTCTCCTTTCTTCAAGCGAAGAACATAACCTCTGCCCCTTCCCAGCCTTAGGTGTCCAGTGCCTCCAAAAACCCCCCTCTATGACCCAGTTTGGGATTGTCTAATTATGATCTGATTTTGTTTTTTTTTAATCATGGTTGTGGCTGTCTTTATTTCCTTTTGTGTATGGTGCCTGATCAATATCCAATCAATGAATTTTTCTATTTTGTTATTGACTTTTTTCTCAGTTTCTTAAATAGCTTACATTTTTTTGGTTTCTTTTGATGATTAATTCATGCTTTGCACCTGCAGTGCCTAAATGGCCATGAGTAATTGTTAATATTCTGGTAAGTTTATCATTTTGCAACTTTTCGATAATGCCAAAAGGGGGAAGATAATGTTTTTCAAAATTTCAAAGATTATTGTGATGTTTATAACTTAAATGAACCTGGTCTCTCCATGATAAATGCTTAATACTATAAAAAGTGTCTATGTTGGATTAAAGTGTTTACAGGGTTAAGCACAGAGTTTGTCATCATCAAAAATGTGAAATTTGTTGAATCAAGTCACTGCATGGTTTTGAAGAATGACAAATGACAACACAGTTGAACCAGGTCCATCAGGCCAAACATAGTCAAGCAGACCAGTTGGCACGAGAAGAGTCCAGGCGCAAGAGATAAACATTATCTCTTAATTAAGGAGTTATCTCCTAAGAGAAAAGGTTGCAAATTGATAAGGAGATGGACTTCACATTCAGGTAGGACAGAATCAAGATCAAGGAAGTTGATATAAACTCAAACTCTTCCACCAAGGAAGAGTTGCATCAGAACTGAACAACAACATCTCAACTATTGATTCTATAATTGTTGAAGCATTCCTACTGAATAATTCGCGCACAAACATTGAAGAGAAACAAGAATTGAAAGCAAAATTACCAAAGAAATTTTGCAAGCAGTTCGTGTGAAGAATCCCTGTGTGACTCAAAAGCTACTTGAACCAGCTCGAAGAACCAGTTCCATCTGTTGTCTTTTGAGTCTAGTTGTTTGTACTAGGTGATGACATATTGTATCTTTCAGTTTTATCTAGAAGCAGTTGTAATAGGTACACATTGTTCAAGTTAGAGTTAACTTGAAGTTTGTCGCAATTAGCTAGAAGCTAGTTTGCCACAAAGGGATTAGAGTTAGTCCTTAGGTTTACAAAAGAGTTTATTTTCTAAATGTTGTTTGGCTCAGTGATTTAGTGAAGAGTTTGGGAAATCCTACTAGGAAGTAGGTAATGGTTTTTTTTCACCTTTTGAGCCAGGTGTTTTACACGTAAAATTGTTGTGTTCTTTTATTTCTGCAATTACTTTTCTGCATACTGTAGAAGTTGGAACACCAAGAAGAACCAGGTTCTTATGTAGAGACTGCACTCGAAAATTGGACACCACACAAATCACCCCCCCTCTTGTGTGGTATTGACGTATAAAAATCACCCTCCTTGCCTCTTGTCTTTTCTATTCTTGAAAAAACATCTAAACCTTGATAAAAACTTATTTTGGGCGAGTTGAACCTTATATAGGTTAAGGGGAATGGCCCCAAACTTCCAAAATTGGCCTTGGGAAATAACTTGTCCGCCTTTAACGGGGTTTTGTTCTTCCTAGGTGATCACTGGGTAGCGCGGTCGCGCTAGTGCTAGCGCTAGTGCCCACACTAATGCCCTTTTGTTCTATCCCAGTAACTGGACTAGCGCGTCCGCGCTAGTTGAATTTAATTCTGTCCCAGCGATTTTCTTCCTCCTTTTCATACACCAACTACTCCAAGGGGTTTTTCTCCTTCAATTTAGCTCAAACCACCATTTTAGGTCCTCATATGCGCAATTTGCTCCTGTGAAATATAAAATCAACAATTAGAGCCATTTTAACATCATTTAACATCCCTAAAACAGTGAAGTCATTAAGTTGGAGTCTAAATATATACCAAACTACATGAATTTAGCCTATTATCAGTATCTCCGGGCCTGTTTTGGGTGCAAACACTTCAATACGGAGTCCCCGGCTGGAGGATATGCAACCAAAGAGAAGACGTTCCTTCGTGCCCGAGGAAAAGAATAAGAGGGCAAAGACTGATGCCCCCGAGTCATCTCCGGTGGCGATGACGACTGGTCCTCCTTCCGGGCCGATTATAGAAACTGTGATGATTGATGATGATGAATAAGCTAGTGATGAGAGAGATTCTATACATAGAAGGCGATGATCCTCATCATCTCAACAAGATTCTCAACCTGTTGAGATAATTACACCAATTGAAGAAGATGTCTCGGCACTTTGGGGAGAATTTGATTTGGTATAAAATGCCAACTCCCGTTTTCGGGACCCAATTGTTGTAAATGGTGTTGTGGCGCTGAGTACGGGGTCCTTGTCGTCTTTGTTTGGCGAGCATCCAACAGCCAACACTGCACTTGATGCATCTACTTCTCACTCTTCAACTCTATCAGCTTCATCTCCACATTCACCAACACCAACAACTGCTACATCACTTCCATCTTCATCCACTCTTCCACTAGCAATTACTACATCACCTCCATCGGCAAAACCTGAATATGAAGAAGGTTTTCCTCTTCCACAGTCCCCAGTTCATGGGAATTTGGGGCAAAATTATGCCACCCTTTCTGAAGATCCACAAAGGAGGAGGAACGTTCCTCTTTCGGTCTTTATCGGGTGCAACTTGCTATTCTGGCCGGTGGAACTTGCTAATTACCTGAAGCCTTTGGCTTCAGAAAAAGACTGGAAAATGATTCAGGCACTCTCGGGAGAGTTCTTGTTGAACAACACCATGCATAACGCCGCAACGGTACGTTCTTTTCTTCCTTTATTACTTCTTCTATTTTTGTATGAAAATATTCTATGTTTTTCTTCTTGTTTTGTAGGCCAACTTTCTTGCTTCTATCGGTCTTTAGAGGTTGATTCATGGGAAAGAGGAACTTATTTCTGAACGGAATAAGCTTTTGGTGGAACGGGACCAAACTGGTCTCTGCCTCTTGAAACTGGAAACCAAAGCTACTGAGACCGTTGTTTTTTAGGCTCGTTGCGGTAAAGCGAGCAAGAAGTGGTAACCCTTAGCTAAAAAATTAGCCCGTTGAGGGTTAGATTCGATGAAGCCAAGGCCCAATGGGCCAAAGTCCAGGATGTCGTTCCTGTTGCAATCGAGCGCGAGGCTGCTACTGCCGAAAAAGTGACGGACTTAGAAACAACCTTGAACTCTAAAAGTTGAGTAGTTTGCTGTTGAGGGCAAAACATGCCCAGTTGGAAGAGAAGTACAAGAAAACCACCGAGCACAACAAGCTCTTTAGTTCTACCACCCGTGACATTGAAGTTAGCCTTAGATCTGCTAGGTACGCTCGGGAGATCCTTTCTGCCGAGGTTACCCAACTCAAAGAAGAACTTAAGCGTTGAGCGGCTTCCCTCGTTGTTGAAAAACCCTATGCCATGTATAGTATGAGGAGAAAAACTTTGGAAGAGGACAAAACAGGTATTATTGACTTTGATGCCGAAATTGCTAAGGCCCGAGAGCTTGAGTTGGCTGCTAAAAATGGACTCCCGGCGTAGTCTGATGCTCCTAGTTCTTCTTATTCTGATATGAGTTTTCAGGAACTGAAGTGGAATCAGAAGGCGATGATGATGAAGACCAGACTAGAAAAAACATCGAGCCATCAGCGAACCCACCTACATTTACCGGGAATGCAGACACTTCTCTTCCTCCTGGTTCCGGAGGCGCTGTAATTTAGCTTTCCATTTCTTTTTCTCATTTTGTACTTTAGCGTTTTGGCATGTTATTGTAATTAAAGACATATTTTTTTGCTCAAGTATCGTTTGAGTCTTACTTTCGTTTGAATATCCATGCAAGTCTTTAGCCTTTGCACTTTCTCAAGCATCCTGCGCACGTTTTTCTGTTCGTGTTTTAATATGCGCAGTCTTGGATGCATTTTCCTCGAAGCACCTTGGTTTCGAGCATTATCCCTTTTACGGGAGGGTTTCTATAAGCATTTGCGCAAGTTTACTTTTTGCGTACTTTTCGTATGCGGCTTCAGGTATATTTTTTCCCAATGGCATTTTCGATTCCGGGCATAGATTCTTCCAAAACCAACCCTTGAACGTGAGGAGTTTTATAAGAGAGGGCCCTCTTATGTTTACGGTGCTCTTGAAGAAGGTGTCTCTTATTCATTACAACATTAACATTTGAAGTACTTGTTTAACTTTCAAATGACAAAGTTAGCTCATTGTTCATACAAGAAATAAAATAAAAGCAAAATGATTTCATTTTATTCCTTCTATTTTCAAGAAATACATAAGCATTCGGCTATGTAGAAATGAAATTGCCTAATTTATGTATAAAGTTTCTCATCGATATATTGCTATTTTTTAGAACGCATACAGGTACATGCACTCCATTAGGTTTTTGTTTCTTTTGAATGAGATCATTTGCACTTCAAGTTAACTTCTTTGCCAGATTCAAATTTAATCTTTTATCACTTTAGCATTCAACACTTAAACATTAATTTTTACGTCAATGAGTGATTATACTAGACTAAATATAAGGCATAAATGTCGTTCATTTTCTGAAAATAAGATTAAAATCATACATAATACGAACTTAATTGATAGTTTATCTACACCGAGCTATTGCTAATAATATGGATAAATCTACATCAATTATGTCTATATAAGATAACTACAACTATTTAAAACAAAATGACCGTTATGATAGTTGAGCTACTAGAGAACTATTGAATTGAAGAAGATCCATTTTCCCTAATAGAACCAAAGGTGAATCATGGAGCCTTATTTATTGTAGAAATAAAAAGAGCTAGCTAGCCACGAAATTCAGATGCCCTAGCATAGGAACCATTCGAAGAGCTCGCCCTAGCCCCCGCATAAGGAGCCAAGGCACTTACAAGGGTACGATATGAAAATGAAATACCATGCACCTTTTGTTGGTGTTCCGCCTCTATTTCACATTGCTTCTTTGCCTCCGCCACTTCTCGAAGTTGAAAAAAGTTGAGTTCTTCAATTGGAGCTTTCCACCAACGCTCGTCTGGAGTAGCATCCCTCCAGGTTCTTTGTAAGGCTTTTCCGCGACTTCTCTCCATTTTCAATATCCCCTCTTTGTCGATCAGCTCGCATAGGGTAAAACTTATACTGGAAAATTTTGTAATTGCGATCGCGAGATTTGTGACCGCGACCGCGAAAGGTAACTCTGGAACAATGTATAAAGTACTCTATTTCGAAGGTCTTGGTCATTTTATCATATTTTGAGCTATGGAACTCAGATTTGGGCGACTTTGGAGGCAATTTTCATCACATGGATAGGAGTACGAAGTGTTTTCTACTCGGTTTAATTATATTTCATGAATCTATCTTTGATTTTGGCATTTGGATTATAAATTTTAAGGAGAAATTGGTTTGTTTTGTCTAAACTTTCCTAAAGTGAATTTCGAGGTTTGAACATCGATTCGAAGTCGGATTTGAGAGAAATTTGTATGGCTGGACTCGTAATTGAATGAGTTATCGGATTTTTTTAGTTTTTTCAGGTTTCGAGGTGCGGGATCAGGTTTATCATTTTGGTTGACTTTGAGTAAATGTATAATGATTTTACCTTTATTATTTGGGATTGTTTCCGTAGGCATTATTTGATGTATTTGAGTTATTTTTGGCTAGTTTCGAGCCGTTCAGAGGTTGATACGGGGAGATGACATTTCTAGGGAATTGTTTGGCGTTCTTAGTACTTGTTCGAGTTAATTAGCATATCTAAACATGGATTTGAGGGTATTTAATCCTGGGAACTATGTTATAAGAGATGTATTGAGGTGTCACACATGCTAGCTAGGTGACGAGCGTGTGGGCGTGCACGGGAGCAATCATGATTCTAGTTGACTATTTGACAATGACCGTGCTTGTTTTGTTGTTATATCTTGTTACATCCAAGTTCTCCCTACTTGTTATGTGAGCTGTGAATCATGTTAGAAATTATGTTTAGGCTATGCGCTTATTCGATTGACGCCTAATGAGATTATTTCTACTATTTTGAATTATCTGCTCTAACTGTAATTATATACTCAGTCATGATTCTTTATTTGCATATCATATCTCAGTCTCTATTCATCGTTTAATGTTATATAACATGTTATCATTGTTTGGGCTGAGTGGAATGAGATTTTGAGACCTTGAGACTTGAGAGATTGATGATTAAGGTGAGACCGAGAGCCGTATTGTGTGTGTTATTTATAGGATCGGGATGCATGCCGTAACATGCCTTATTGGATATTTATGGGGTCGGACTGCACGCCGCATTAGGCCATATTGGGTTTATATATATCTATCATTATTATTATGGATCGGGTTGCATGCCGTAATATGCCTTATAGGCTTTATTAATATTTAAGGGATTGGACTGCACACTGCAGCGGGCCATATTGGCTTTATATTAGCGCTTGGGAAGGATCCGTCTCTCCGGAGTCTGACATACCAACACCGAGCGCTGATACCGTATAGTGATGAGCGATTCTGTGTGATGAGTGGGAGTTTGAGACAAACATATTGAGTACTCTGAAAGTGTGAATATCTGGAATTATCACCATTAGATCATTCATTTGACAAGCATACTTGGCATGTAGGCACAGAGATACATTTTTCTCATGCTATACAATATGGTGTCATTCATCATTTGACATACATATTGACAGGTAGGCATAGAGATGTATATTCATCATGCTTTCTGATATGGAAATATCCTATTTATTGTTGCAAGGTTCGGAGAAATCTCAGTTTTTCTGATGCACTCAAAATTTATCAATTTCACAAGATAGTTAGTAACGTAATTATGTCATTGAGTTTAAAGAATAAGTAAAAGTTAGCTTATTTCTTTTACAAAGTTGCAAATAAAAAGAATTAGCACGTGCCATATTGTATGACATCTTTGTTTACTCATTCTTATTCTCATAAAAATGATTTTCCTTATTTATGTATAAATTTTCTCATTGATGCATTGCTATTTTATATATGCGTACAAGTACAAGCAGCCATGCACTCCATTAGGTTTTCATTTACTTTATATGAGATAATTCATACTTCAAGATAACTTACATGACTTCTTTGTAAGGTTCAAATTTAATCTTCTGTTTTGCTACTTTAGCATTCAACACTTATATATTAATTTAATTTTCATGTCAATGAATATTAATCAGACTAAATAAATGGCATAAATACCGTTCATTAATTCCATGGCACTGTAAACATACTTAAAATAAGATTAAAATCATAAATAATGCAAACTTAATTGATGTTTATCCACACTGACGAGATATTGCTAACCATGTGGATAAATCGACATCTATTATGTCTATATAAAATCACTATAAATATTTAAAATAAACCGACAATTGTGATAGTTGAACTACTAGAGAACTATTGAATTGAAGAAGATCCTTTTGCCCTAATAGCACCAAAGGTGAATCATGCATGGAGCCTTATTTAGGTGCCCTAGCATAAGGACCATTCGAAGAGCTCACCCTAGCCCCCCCATAAGGAGCCAAGGCACTTCCAAGGGTACGATATGGAAATGCAATACCATGCACCTTTTGCTGGTGTTCCGCCACTATTTCACATTGTTTCTTTGTCATTTCCATTGCCTCCGCCACTTCTCGAAGTTGAAAAAAGTTGAGTTCTTCAATTGGAGCTTTCCACCAACGCTTGTCTGGAGTAGCATCCCTCGAGGTTATTTGTAAGGCTTTTCCGCGGCTTCTCTCCATTTCCAACATCCCCTCTTTGTCGATCAACTCTTCCATATTGACCTCGCAAACATTAGCATTTCGATTATCCTCAACAAGATGGTTAGGAACATCAATATTGTGTTGAGGGTTCTCTGCCAGGAACCTATCCATGACCAAATTCACAGAAGGATGACCAAATGAGTAAACTTTGTTTCCGGGGGAAAAACCCACTAATGCAACTTCAGCACCACTTAATGTACATAGTTCACTAGCCTTCTTGAAGAGGCCAATTCGTCGCTTGGAGAAACTCACTTGTAAGTTTTTCTCGTTATCTATCTTCACCATGTCAATTTTTTTGCGGCCGTTACTCTTCCTTCCCATGGCTAAACTTATGATTTGAGAAACAAAGAGAAAGGTGATTTTGGGGCTCACCACTAAGAGTTTATTTATAGCCGTGAAATATTTCATTGTTTGAATGGAAATGAATTCAAATATATAACCAGGGAATCAAACATTTTAATGTGAATTCCTTTTCTAAAAGGATTTGAAATAAATCCGGGCCTCATTGTTTGTTCCATTCTTTAATAGTCAGTGCTAATTTCGATTGATCATAATTGACAATACATATTTTACTTTATTGGAATTATGTTATTGGATTGCACTTAGGCCACCAATTATTTATTTTGTTAAGAAGTTAAGGAAAAGTAATAAAATAATGAGTACCTTTTATGCGAGGGTGAGAAAAGTTTTACTGCACACCATTCTTTTATGGTATAAGTTTTAGTATGTTCATACATGAAAAGATGGCAATTTATGAAGTAAAGGTTTTTCCCTATAATGCTCGTGCATTCTAAATTTACTCTAATTTTTTTATATGGATATCTTCTTATCTTCTTATATAGTCTTTCTTAGTAAAAGGCATTCCATTATAAACTTTAAATATGTTAAAATATTTATTCTCATACTCATAAAGTATAATTCTTTTTAGAATTTAATATAAAATCTTAAGATAATTAGAGAGTAATTTTGAGCCTTTACAAACTCGTAAATTCTAATCGTAATACATAAGGCAAGTGAAAGAAATTTGTACGACAACACCCTAACGCATAATTTATCGAATAACATTAATCTTTTTAAACCTCTTAAAACGCCCTTCTAAACCTAACGTGATAAATAGCAAATGCAAGAATAATAACTTCGGTCTGAAATAAGTTTGGGTTGGTTATACATGAATTACCACGGACCATAGTTCTCCGTTTAAACTTATTTCGGGCTAACATATGTTATACCACAAAAGAAAAATTAAAATTAAAAATAATAACTACTCGATTGTCCTTTATATTTTCTACTGAGGTATAAATCTGACGTGAGACAATATATATCTCTTAAATATTAGAGCAAAATTTTGTCAAATTAAATATATATATAATATCATCTATACAAGATGTCCCTTTTATTAAGAGAGCTCTTAACCTACGTAACTCAATACTAGATTTGAAAGCTTTAACATAAAAAACTTCTACACGTAAAGTGCAACATGCACACAAAGATTTACACTTCAAAAAGTATGTATTTGTTGTATTCTCATTAACCACAACACAGACTATTTTGTTTGATTGCCAATACGCACAAACTTTTGGAATATTATGGTCTTTAACTCTAAAACTCCAATGACTGCCCCTATTATTTAATTTTTTTCTACGAACTCTTGGAACACAACGTGGAATAAATTAACATCAAGAATCAGGAGTACAATGACTATCTCTCTTGGGTCGATAAAATCACTGTCTGCCTATGTCACATCTGGTTTGCTGGGAGTGATAATGTCTTTAATCATAAAGAATGAAAAGGCTAAAGTTTCAAATATGTAATGACCCGGCTTGTCATTTTAAGAATTTATGCTTCGTTTAGTGACTTAAGGTCTTGAGTAGCTTCGCAATATGTAGTATGACTCGCGTGTGTGGTCAAGTTTAGTTTTCAGAAGATTCGAAATTTAAATTAAAGAAAAATTCTCACTTCGAAGCTTAAATAGAAAGAGTTGACCAGAGAGTTGACTTTTGAGAAAATGACCTCGAAATGGAGGTTCCATGATGTCAATAGCTTCGTACGATGCTTTCGCAGTTAGGTGTATGTTCGAATTTGGATTTGTTAGTCCGTAGAACAATTCGACGAATTTTGGAGAAATTAGAAAGTTGACGCGTTATAATTATATTATTTTATGTGCGGACGAGGTCGATTAATATGATGGATACCAATTGAATATGATAATAAGTGTACGAGGAATATTATAAGATATATGGGGTCTAAGGAAAGTTCTAAGTCCAAGCCAAGTTGAAAATATTGCATAATAGACTAAAATTCCAAGAGAATGCGCACAAGACCCTACTTTGGACGAGCATAGCTCTCAATATATGAAGAATTATATGGTGTATAACCTATCAAATTAAAGCTCTTTGAGTCTAGTTTCCAAAGCTTCCAACCGTTCGTCATTTGGACATTCCTGTTGGGATCGAAATAACATGGTGCATGCGGAAACTAACAATATAAAGCTTGGTGGACGATAAATCACGACGACAAAAGAAAAATATACTAAACTAAGCATAATAGTTTATAATGGTTTGATCAATTGATCTACATATGATAAAACTGATATAAAAGAAGAAAAACTATCGAGAGAAAAATCTCCCCTTAAACAAAACTCTTTAATGACTACATTGTGGATATTTTTATTTGTTGTATTGTGAGAAGTAGAGATCCTTAATTTATAGATGTGCAAAACTTGTTCTAAGAAAAGGATAAGACATATTAAGGAGATTTAATCCTTTTATGAGTCTTTTTCCATTCCTTCAAGAAAGAGAGTCCTAATAGATTACAAATTGAGGCAAAATCCTAACAATCTCCCCTTGGCTTGAATTTTCTTGACAATGTTGATTTACTTCTTCACATAATCTTCATCACTACTGCTTGCCATGATTAAAAATCGGTATAGGTTGAAAATCTTGGTTTTGGTTAAAAGAAGTCCAAGTATGGGTTAAAAGGAGCCCACGTGTTAAGAATAAACATGGGTAAAAGAAGCTCATGCATTAAAAAGAAGGTGAGTTAAAACTGACACTAGAACTCATGCGTTGCAAGTAGGCATGACTTAAAACTGGCATTGGTTAAAAGCGACCAAAATATGGGTTGGAAAGAGTTTTATTCCAATATAGATGCAGCAACAAACGTTTTGAATACAATTGTAATTGTAAATTTATCTCCACATGTAGCATGTTGAATAAATCTTCATTATCGTCTTGATCTAGACACGCATTGAATGTGTCTTCAACCTTGTTCAACCATTGACTCTGAATCATTGGCTCTGATACCACTTGTTGGGATCGAAATAACACGATGCATACGGAAACTAACAATACAAAGCTTTGTGGACGATAAATCACGACGACAAAAGAAAAATATACTAAACTAAGTATAATAGTTTATAATGGTTTGATCAATTGATCTACATATGATAAAACTGATATAAAAGAAGAAAAACTATCGAGAGAAAAATCTTTCCTTAAACAAAACTCTTTAATGACTACATTGTGGATATTTTTATTTGTTGTATTGTGAGAAGTAGAGATCCTTAATTTATAGATGTGCAAAACTTGTTCTAAGAAAAGGATAAGACATATTAAGGAGATTTAATCCTTTTATGAGTCTTTTTCCATTCCTTCAAGAAAGAGAGTCTAATAGATTACAAATTGAGGCAAAATTCTAACAATCTCCCCTTGGCCTGAATTTTCTTGACAATGTTGATTTACTTCTTCACACAATCTTCATCACTGCTACTTGCCATGATTAAAAATCGGTATAGGTTGAAAATCTTGGTTTTGGTTAAAAGAAGTCCAAGTATGGGTTAAAAGGAGCCCACGTGTTAAGAATAAACATGGGTAAAAGAAGCTCATGCATTAAAAAGAAGCGTGAGTTAAAACTGACACTAGAACTCATGCATTGCAAGTAGGAATGACTTAAAACTGGCATTGGTTAAAAGCGACCAAAATATGGGTTGGAAAGAGTTTTATTCCAATAAAGATGCAGCAACAGACGTTTTGAATACAATTGTAATTGTAAATTTATCTCCACATGTAGCATGTTGAATAAATCTTCATTATCGTCTTGATCTAGACACGCATTGAATGTGTCTTCAACCTCGTTCAACCATTGACTCTGAACCATTGGCTCTGATACCACTTGTTGGGATCGAAATAACATGGTGCATGCGGAAACTAACAATACAAAGCTTGGTGGACGATAAATCACGACGACAAAAGAAAAATATACTAAACTAAGCATAATAGTTTATAATGGTTTGATCAATTGATCTACATATGATAAAACTGATATAAAAGAAGAAAAACTATCGAGAGAAAAATCTCCCCTTAAACAAAACTCTTTAATGACTACATTGTGGATATTTTTATTTGTTGTATTGTGAGAAGTAGAGATCCTTAATTTATAGATGTGCAAAACTTGTTCCAAGAAAAGGATAAGACATATTAAGGAGATTTAATCCTTTTATGAGTCTTTTTTCATTCCTTCAAGAAAGAGAGTCCTAATAGATTAGAAATTCAGAAAAAATCCTAACCATTCCTACATAAAGTTATGATCAAATTACCAAAAGCTGGAAAAATGCGTTCCTGTGGGAATGATTATGCGATCGCATATCAAATATGCGGTCCGCATATTTGATATGTGATCGCAAAAATGGTCGCAGAGTGCTCCAGAACTGCCCAATTTTGGGCACCGAGTTATGCGACGCGTATGCGGTCCGCATACCCATTCTGCGACGCATTATGCGATCGCAGACCTTGTTTCGGAGTCTTAATCTTCCTATTTTCATAACCCGATCCCATTTTTATAAATAGGATTTGGGGTTTATTTTGGGGTGATTCTCTGAGTATTCTAGAGAGAGATGAGAGCATTTTAGAGAGATAAGGAGGAAACCCAACATTCAAGCCATCCAATCTTGCATCAATCTTCAAGAATCAAGGAACCCAATCACAAAATCTTCATCCAAGAGGTAAGGATTCCATACCCTAGTCCTTAATTTCGATTTTTTGGTAAAGATGGGGGATTAGGAGAATGATTCTTGGGTGTGAAAGTATTAGTTATACATGCTTGTAACAATAAGGTTGTGGGAAGATTGTTGAATTTAAATAGGTAAAGATTGGGTTGAAAATGGTAGAAATCTTCAAAACTTTAACTTAGGATTTGCAAGGTCATCCGATGTCGGAATTCGATAATTTTTGTATGGTTGAGCTCGTATCGGAACGGGTGTTCGGATTTCTTGAGTTTTTTTGGGATTCGAAACATGGGTCGCTGTCGAATTTAAAATGAATTTCAGATTNGTAAGTATCTTGCCTAACCTTGTGTGGGGGAACTCCCCCTTAGGGTTGAGTCTTCTTTGTTGACTGTAGTCCGTGTATGCGAGGTGACAAGTGTGTACTCGGACTTATTTGCTAATATATTGACCTTTTAGGATTCGTAGGTCCTTATGTTACCTGTGTATGAGTTGTAATTGTTATAATTGAATCCTTGGTTGTTTACTTCATCCTTTCCTGCTTAAATTAGAATTACTTGCTTTTGGATTCCTTCGTTGGCTATTTGATCTTAATTGACTTAACTGAATATTTTATTGCTCTCACCTCCATGCTATATTTGCTTTCTAAAACTGCTCAATTGACTATATTAGTGTTATCTAGCTTTATAGTTGTTTAGTCGTAGTTAGAACAGTCGTTTCGTTAGAGTCAAGCATGCCCGTGAGTCTTACATTGTGATCTATACTACTTTTTCTCTTATGTGCTACTTGGGTCTAATTGATGAATAATTATGTTGCTGATGTTTTCTTGATGTTGCTTATTACTGGGCCTTCATTTGAGCTGAGTTTTATTCCGTAAAGTTAATTGCTTAGGCGCGATTGGTTATAGCTATTTTTCCCTTGCTGGGATGGTATTGTTTTTCATTGTTGACCCCCTTACCGGGATGGTGTGTTTTCTATTATTGCTTTGTTGTGATGGTATTGGTGCATTGTTGATTCCCTTGCTGGGACATTGTGATTTATGATTCCTATAGTTGATGTGTTTCGTCGATTTATTGTGTATTTATTTATCTATGCACGAGGGGACATTCCGTGCCGATTGTTTATTATTTATCGCACGAGGGGACATGCCGTGCCGATTGTTTATTATTTATCGCACGAGGGGACATGCCGTGCCGATTGTTTATTATTTATCGCACGAGGGGACATTCCGTGCTGAGTGTTCATTTATTTATTTATGCGCGAGGGGGCATTCCGTGCCAAGTGATTATTTACTTTAGCACGAGGGGTCATGTCGTGCACTTGTCTTTGCATTATACTTTTCTATGTTCTTATTTGATATCTACTGTATTTGTTTAAGAGTTAATATTCCGTTGTTTAAATCCGGATATTCGCATTGATCCCTTACTACATTTATTGACAAGACAAGTTTTGAGTACGGACTGAGTTCCGACAGATTTACCTTGAGGAGATTATGATTACGAGATTTTTCTGAAAAGGTATTATTGAAAAGTAATGGTTTTCGAAATGATTATAGCTGAAGACTTTTACATCGAAAGTATATTTGAAAAGCACTAGTCTTGCATAAAATGATACTTGGAAGTCTTTATTTGGAAAGTATCTTTGGAAACTTCGTAATTTGAAAGAAAACTATGTTTTACGTAACCCTCTCTAGTACATATACTTATATATATTTTGGAGAAAGTATTTTCTCAAAGGAAATATTTTGTAAATAAAAATGATTTTATTAGCAAATCTTTCATACGATCTGTTGTTTAAGGGTTCCCACCAGTTTATGGAATTTAATGGCTAAGGCTCGATGTGAATAAATAGATGCAGAGTTGAGTTGTGGGGTTCTCTATTGCATTATGTTTTCTTCGGGTTTGGTTTGTTTTGCTATCCATGCATCTTCCTGTGTAATTTATGTTATTTCGTGGTTATTTTTCTGTAATTTTCCTTCCGCGTTATATTGTCATTATTGTAAATTATCCTGTAAATTCTTAGATAGATGTAGTGTTCGGTTACTTCTATATTCATGTTAATTATTTTTGTAGACCAGTGGTGTCTTGACTAGTCCTCGTCACTACTTCACCGAGGTTAGTCTTGATACTTACTGGGCACCGATGTGGTGTGCTCATACTACTCTTCTGTGCATTTTTGTTTGCACAGATCCAGGTTTTGATTATTAGTAACTGCGCGTAGGATTGCTGAGGAGACTCAAGGTAACCTGTTGCTGCGTTCGCAGGCTTCGGAGTCACCTTCCTTGTATTATTATTCATAAACTGTCATATTTATTTCCAAAACAATTGTATTTAGAAGTCGTAGGAGATTCATAGAGCTTATGACTTGTATTACCGGTTTTGGAAAAACATTGTAAATTCGGTCAAGGTTTTTATATCTATATTGTTAGTGTTCCTTTACTTATTGTTGTTATTATTAACTGTTAGGCTTACCTAGTCTCTAGGACTAGGTGCCATCACGATACCCAACAGAGGGAAAATTTGGGTCGTGACAAAACACTATTTCTAACGTTGAGGAATATGCTTTAATTGCTTTAATTCCAGCAATCTGAACACATCTCACCATCATATATATCATACTCACCACATAGTCATCCAGTCACAAAGCCTCGTTAATAAGGATACAACAGACGTATAAATCCCCAAATGCACGTGCTCACACAATCCAAATCTTAGTACTCAAGCCACAGACAAGACACTGCCTCAAGTCCTCCAGACTAGCCCATCATTAACATGCCAAAATCACATCTTGCACCTCAATCATGGGAATCACAAGCTGTCGATGCACAACTGATACCGAGCGCTCATGTGTGCATACGAATGCATGGAAGGAATTCAAAGAGTTACGATTCAAGCTGAGTCAACGGATTCACACGACAAGAATTCAAGAATGTGAGATTTTTCCTAAGGATTCTGCAGCCTCTCGAAGATAAGTATGGACGTCTCCGCACCGATCCACAAGACTCTACTAAACCTGCTCACGTGTAACGACCTGGCCGGTCGTTTTGGAGAGTTAGCGCCCCGATCCCCCGATAACTGTTCCTCCCATGTCTTATTAGGTTAATGGAATGAGTCGGAGCGTTGAGTGATGAAAATTGGAGTATTTTTGGACATATAGTCCTTTAAGGTGAGCTTTAACCTTAGAAATTGGGCCGGAGCGGGAGCTGTGTGAAGACGGATCCGGAATGGAAATCCGCCGACTCCGTTAGCTCCGTTGAGTGATTTCGGGGTTGGGAACGTGTTCGGAATGTGTTTTTGAGGCCAGACGTAGGTTTAGGCTTGAATTGGCGAAGGATAGAATTTCGGCGATTTTAGCCGATATGTGAGATTTTGATATCGGACTCGGAATGGAATTCTGAAAGCGACAGCAGGTCCGGAATGTCATTCATGACCTGTGTGCAAAATTTTAGGTCATTCGGACGAGTTTAGACGTGGTTCGGCGTCGGAGGTGAATTCTTGAAAATTCCTAAGTTCTTAGGCTTGAATCTATGCTTATCTGATGATTTTGATGTTATGGAGTGTGTTTTTAAGGCTCGACCAAGTTCGAATAAGGTATTTGGACTAGTTTGTGGTTTTGGTTGGGGTCCCGGGGGCTTCGGGTGGGTTTCGGGTGTTCAAACAGACACATCTTGGCCTTAACCCATTGCTGGTTTGCTGGTTTTTACACCAGCAGTTTCTGGTTCACTGCGATCGCAGGGCACTAGCCGCGATCGCAGAGGGTAAATCATGGAAGCCTCAAGTTTGTTCTCTGCGATCGCAAGGTATGGTTCGCGATCGCAGAGCTTTCTAAGTTTGGTCTTCGCGATCGCATTCAACCGGTCGCGATCGCATAGGTCTTGGGGCGTGAGGGTACGCGATCGCAGGTCACTGTACGCGATTGCATTGGGTTATTTGGTCGCGTGAGATACTTACTCTCCGCGATCGCAGAGGATTCTCCGCGATCGCATAGAAGAAATGACTTGGCAGAATATTAAAAACCCCATTTCGAACCCAAAGCCTATTTTCACCATTTTTGAGTTGTGGGAACTCGGGGGAGACGATTTTTGAGAGACTTTTCACCTGGGTGTTCAAGGTAAGTGATTTCTAACCATCATAGGTTAATTCCTATGATTCTAATCTTAAATTCCACCCTTAATTCGAGATTTTTGAGTTGAAATTTGGGAAAATTGGAAGAAACTTCCTAGAACAAATTTTGGGGTTTTGATTGGGTAATTGACCTCCGATTTGAGAGATTTTTATATGGTTAGACTCGTGAGTGAACAAGGGTTCAGAAATTTAAAAAATTTCCCGATTCCGAGACGTGGGCCAGAGGGGCGTTTTGGTCAAAATTCCTAACTTCGCGTATTAGCCTCGAATTAATTAGTTACTTTGATTTCTTGAAATGATATTTACATTCTACCATCGAATTGAATAGATTTGGGCCACCCGGAGTTGGATACTCGTGGCAAGAGCATGATCATTGATTGATTTGCACAGTCGAGGTAAGTGGCTTGCCTAACTCTGTGTTGGGGAATCTCCCTTAGGCATTTTTACTGGTTATTCCTATAAAAACCGCATGTACGTGAGGTGACGAGCGCGTGCATGTGACATTTTCACGGAAATTCCATAGTTCTTTTTTTTCTCTATAACCTTCCTAAATTTCAATTCTATTATTACTGACCTTGATTGAGATGAACAACAATTTAATATTTTATCATAACCATTGATTTTACTTGATTTTTCTCTCGTTACTACTGTTTGAACACAGTCTAAGTACTTTACCCGTA
>ML300640.1:0-53062 GCA_005239495.1 Nicotiana undulata | reverse complement strand
GTAAGATCCTCATTCAAAAGTAAGAAAATGGTCAGTACCACCAGGTCGTTAGAACTGGTTCATCTGGATCTGTGTGGTCCAATGAGAACTCTGAGCAGAGGTGGTAAGAAATATGTGATGGTGTTAGTTGATGATTACTCAAGGTTCACGTGGACCTTATTTCTGGCATCTAAGGATGAATCATTTGATATGTTTATCACATTTGTTAAGAAAACTCAAAATCAGTTAGGACATCAACTAACAGCAATAAGATCTGACCATGGTACTGAGTTTGGGAATGCTAAGTTTGCTGAATTTTGTGACGAACATGGTGTTAATCAAGATTTTTCTGCTTCTAGAACCCCACAGCAAAATGGGGTTGTTGAAAGGAAAAATAGAACTCTTGAAGACATGGAAAGAACTATGCTTCTATCAAGCAAACTACCTCACAACTTCTGGGCAGAAGCAATAAACACTACATGCTACATTATCAATAGATGCATGACCAGACCTCTGGTAGAGAAAACTCCCTATGAATTACTTAAAGGGAGAAATCCCAACATATCCCACCTTATGGCTTTTGGATGCAAGTGTTATGTGCATAATAACGGCAAAGATTCTATAGGAAAATTTGATCCCAGAAGTGATGAGGGAGTGTTCTTGGGATACTATACACATAGCAAAGCTTATAAAATATAAAATAAAAGAACTATGTGTGTCGAAGAAAGTGTACATGTTGTCTTTGATGGAACTAACACTCTCTCTAAGAGACAGGAACCAAAAGATTAGGAGCTTGGACTGGTAAGGAGCAATGACCACATTGAAGCACCTATGGAAGATGGGACAGGTGATGGACCAGGTCCAACTACCCCACACAACACGACAGGGGGAACTCTATATGAAAAACCTAGCCCTGATCCTGCTCCACAACTACAAGACAACATGGAACAATCTAGAAATGAACAACTGGTACTCAAACCACACAGATATCAGAACTCTCACCCTCTTTAGAACATCATAACAGACTTGAGATCTGGAATCAAAACTAGATCCTCCTTGAAAAATTTGTGTGCGTTCGATGCATTTCTATCCTTGATTGAACCAAAGAACATTGTTGAAGTTCTGCAAGATGCTGACTGGGTAACTGCCATGCAAGAAAAGCTTAATCAATTTGAGAGGAGTCAAGTATGGCACTTGGTACCCAGGACACTAGACAGATCAGTAATTGGCACTAAGTGGGTCTTTAGGAACAAGCTCGATGAGGATGGAACTGTTACAAGAAATAAGGCAAGACTGGTTGTTCAAGGATACAACCAAGAAGAGGGAATTGACTATGATGAGACCTTTGCTCCTGTGGCAAGATTGGAGGCGATCAGACTTCTTATAGCATTTGCTGCATATATGGAATTCACTCTCCATCAGATGGATGTTAAAAGTGCCTTTCTTAATGGATATTTGAAGGAAGATGTATTTGTCAAACAACCTCCAGGTTTTGAAACAAAAGAGTCACTTGATCATGTATATAAACTTGACAAGGCTCTTTATGGCCTCAAACAAGCACCTAGATCATGTTATGAGCGATTGTCAAAATTCCAGCTGGAACATGGGTACAAACGAGGCAAAATTTTGACAGTACTTTGTTCCTAATGGAAAAGGGGAAGGATCTTCTGATTGTGAAAATATATGTTGTGAAAGAACTCCTCAAGAAGTTCAAGATGGAAGATTCAGAGGAAATAGACACCCCCATAGCCACAACTATGAAATTGGATGTGGATGAACCTGGTTCATCCGTTGATCAGAAGGTATACAGAGGAATGATTGGGTCTCTACTATATCTCACTGCCAGCAGACTAGATATTGTATTCAGTGTGGGACTCTGTGCTAGGTTTCAGGCAAATCCAAAGGAGTCCCACCTCACTACAGTGAAGAGAATTTTGAGATATTTGAAAGGCACCACTCATTTGTGCCTTTGGTATCCTAAAGGTAGTAATTTCGACCTTGTAGGATATGCTGATGCTTATTATACAGGTTTCCTGGTTGACAGGAAAAGTACTACAGGCATGGCTCACTTCTTGGGCACTTGCCTTGTGTCTTGGGCCACCAAGAAACAAAATTCAGTAGCTCTGTCTACTGCTGAGGCTAAATATGTGGTTGCAGCTTCTTGTTGTGCCCAGTTGCTTTGGATCAAGCAACAACTCCTGGACTTTGGTATAGATGTGGGATGCATTCCTATTTACTGTGATAACACTAGTGCAATTAGTATGACAAAGAACCCGGTTCATCACAAGAGAACTAAGAACATAGATGTTAGGCACCATTTTCTGAGGGAAAACTATGAAAAGGGAATGATCTCAATCGAATTCTGTGCTACTGATCGTCAAATTGCTGATATATTTACCAAAGCACAGAGTAGGGAGTGGCTTGCCTAACTCTGTGTTGGGGACTTTCCCTTAGGCATTTTTAACTGATTTCCACTATGAGGACACCGTGTACGTGAGGTGACGAGTGCGTGCACGGGTCATTTTTTACTAAAATTGCACTATTCTCTTCATGGCATATCTCATTTTCATTCCTATATTACTGCTTACTGTTTAAACTGAGTAGTTAACTTAGGATTTAAACATGTCTACTTGCCTTACCTGATATTCCACTTATTTTCTATTAATTGAGCCATGCTTCAGTTCTACCCTATTCTTGTCTACTATTTTCCTAAATTGTTTAATTACGTTGCGTCCGACATACATTCTGCATTTCATATTTAAACTGGGACTACAGACTGAGATTTGGGAGCTTTCCCCCTGTACTGCATAGCATATTTAAATTAGGACTACGGACCGAGATCCGGGAGCTTTTCCCATGTACTGCATTGCATATTTAAATTGGGACTACGGACCAAGATCCGGGAGCTTTCCCCTGTATTGCATTGCATGATTTCTGTTGAGTTATATGTTGTGCTGAGCCGAAAATTTCTTTTACTCATTTCTTCTAGTTTTTCCAAAATTTCTGCTGATTATTATTTCTACTGATTTTTCACTGTACAACCTTATATTTGTCTTATTATGTTTTCAAACTAAATATAGCCTCAAACTGACCTCGTCACTACTTGACTGGAGTTAGGCTTGGCACTTACTGAGTACCGAATGTGGAGTACTCACGCCCTTTCCTGCGCATGTTTTCCCCGTGTGTAGATCCAGGTACCGGTACACAGCGCTTCGGCTAGAAGTACCTGAGCAGCATTTTCGGAGACCGCGAGGTAATTTTGCCACGTCCGAAGAATCCCACGTGTCCCCGTCTACTCCATTACAGACCTAGGAGATAGGCATATATAAATTTCTTTATTGCGTAGTATAGAGCATACTTGTATAAAGCTTGTGATTATGATATTCCGGGTTTTGGGAAAAGTATAAGTTATAGCAGCCGAGCGGCTAGCTCATAGTATTATTGTTTCTTTACTGTTTCTATTTCTGTCTTGTCTTATTTCTGAAATTGTTAGGCATACCTAGTCGTAGAGACTAGGTGTCACTGCGAGACCGTTCGGAGGGTAAAACGGGTCGTGACAATTGAGGCCAAGTCTCCTCGCAAGAAGTCCCTCTCCAAGGCTACGACCCCAATCCGCTCCTTTAGTTCATGGGTCTCTCTATCGTTGACTTCAACCTCTTCCCAAAGCTGCTCCATTAGAGCATTCTTTTGCTCTATCTGCAGAAATAAATCGAGTTAATAAAGTCCACCTCATGGAAGCACGAAAACGAACCCGCGGATGCCACGCTACCTGATCGTTGAAGCTGGCCCGTTCCTGATGGGTTCTCTCCAAACTCGCCCGAAGCGCCTGTAACTCATCTTCCTTTCAGGCAAAGGAAGTCCTCAGCTCTTTTAGCTCCGAGGCAAGCTTCTCCATCCCCCCTCGTGGTGAGTAAGCTCGTCATTTAGCTTGGAGAAAGATTAGCCATACACCTTCTCGGCCTACAATACAAAGGAAGATGGTTATGCGAGCAGAAATGAGAATTCGAAACAACGGACAGTACATCAGGAAAGTCACCTATTTCAGATGTCTTTTGGCCTCCTCGAAGGCGACGGGGGCGTTGAGATCGGTCTCGTCGTCGACACTATCAAATAAGTCCCTGAATGTGTTGTCTTCGCCTCGAGATATGTCGACATCAGTGGCACTCCTATCCTGAGCATCCCTTATCTCCCGGAGGAAAATGAAGGGCCCAAATTAGAGTCACCCATAGCACCAATTCCAAGCCCTTCGAACTCATCAAAACGGACTGTACCATGTCCTGTGAATGGCCCTGGGACTGCACCCGAGCCTTCGTCGAAGGTCCCCTACGCGTGAGGATGGTCTTCATCGACCATCTCGGATTCGGTGGCCCTACGATCAGCAGTCTTCGAAACGTCCTCATTCCACCTTTCCCTCTGCACCAAAGGTCGGTCATCCTCATCTTCATCTTTGTCTGCGGCACAAAGGCTTGCAGCAGCGGCTGAAGTCGAGACCGTGGCTTCGGTCTTAGATATACGGGTCTTGGGCTTCTTTGTCTTAGGAGATTCCGCCGATGCCTCTTTTCTCCTTTTCTTGCCCCCGTCAGGTTTTGAAGTTCCTTCTTCACCAGGAAGGGGCAGCCTCATCAACAGAGTATCACTGAGACCTTCATGTGAATGATATATCAAACCTTCGACCACGAAGAGAGCTCATGTGAGGTTTGACGGGAGAGAACTTACCATGATTCTTAGCCTGCCATCTTGTCTTGGCTAAATCTCGCCAAGATCGCTCATTATATGGAAAGGCAACATCCATTTGTTTAATCCACCCTGGCAGATCCTGAACTGAATTGGGGTACCAAACAGTAGCTGCATGATCAAAAGAGGTCAATTCGGAAAGAGAAGTAGGGGAAATAGGTAATATCCGACGGGGTGATACGTACGTGCCATATTCAACTCTTCCGGGAACGGCATCCTATCAACGGGGATGATATCAGAAGTTCTCACTCTAATGAACTTGCTCATCCATCCCCGGTCTCTGTCTTCATCGGTACTTGCGAAGAACGTCTTCGCGGACCGATACTGAAGTTTGGTTAAGCCTCATCGAAAGAGACGAGGGCTGTACAATCTTATTAAATGACCGAGGGTAAAGTTCAGCCCCTCAATCCGATTGGAAAAGAATCGAAACATATACACTATCCTCCAGAATGAAGGATAAATCTGACCGAGTGTCACTCGGTATCTGGAAAAAATCAAGGATCATCGGGTCTACCTGTGGGGACGAGGATTCAACAGGGCCCAGGGTGAAGGGGTACGTGTAAACGCTAACAAAGCCCGCTTTGTAAGTTGTTATGCTCTCCTCAGCATTGGGGATTTCAACTTGAACAGCAGCTCCCCAGCAACAGTCTCTCTAGTTCAGACACGACGCTAATATACCTAGATATGGGCTTGCGCCGGCCCGGCGTATTAGGAGGTTTATCGATGGTAAGGTCAAAACCTATTTCGAAATCATCCGGTATGCATTTCTCGATGCTCGGGTGCTTTTTTGTTTTGTCCTTGGACGGGCGAGAGTATATGGAGACACCTTCTTTTTGAGGTACTGTCTTAGAAGTTTTGTCCATGACTGTATCAAAGCTTATGAGAAAAAAGACAAAAAAATGAGTACAGGAGGGAAGTGAATGTAAGATAATTTGAAAGGTAGCTATGAAAATTTGAATATGGTTGTAAAAGTATGGATGGAGTGCGAGTGTGGTATTTATAGAGATCGTGTGGGAAATGTTCGGAGAGCAGAAAGGTCAAATTGTTGGCTGGTCGTGGGTTTTTTAGTAATCGTGCTGACGGTGACCCCGACGCCGCTTTTGAAGCAAGTCATTTAATGCTCTGACGGAATGACGTCAGGATGGGAATGTTGAGGAGACAAGCACTCGAAGTCATTTCTTATCATTCAACTCTAAGAAACGCGGGGACTATCTATGTATGGCTAAAATCGGAAAGACCAATTTTACATTTGTCATGGTATTGGATAGCTTATCCGCGTAAGGCTCGAGGTCTGACCTCTAGCGTCCCTTATGTGCGACTTCGAGGCGATGCAGGCAGGAGCTGACGTAATCGAGTGGAACAAGGGCTAAAGTGACTGAGCCTGGAATAAAGTACAAGTCCGTACTCGGGTATTAAATGACTATATCAGTCGTAAATCTTTGTATTAAATGATAAGTGTACTATGTTGGGACTCCCCCTCCTATATAAAGGGGACCCTTATTGTTTTTGGCACACACAATATTGAATACAAGGAACAAGAACATTCTCTGCTCTCTAATTCAAACATCCACCATGGTCTCTTTGCTGATTTATTACTTATCTTTATTGCATTTCATTAGTTGTTCTTCATTTATTTCTCATTATTGATCATATATAGCTTACCTCAAGGTCCACATAACTGTTATAGCCTCATCGATGTCTACTATTAACCCCGAGCCTCGATTTCGAGGACCTACCTAGGCCAGTTCCGTACCTCCAATTCGAGGCAGTCTAGTTTGCTTATTTCTCGCTTTCTTATCTGTTCTAAGGCATTTACCTCATTCACACTTAGCATCTACTCCCTAATAACTAGCATTAAAATAAATTACATATTTTTAGAACCACATAATCAAATATTATTGTAATTATCATTTTCAAAGTAAACAATTATTCTATGAGTTTCTGAGTTTCATAGGCTTAATGTGACACAAGAACTTCAAGATTTGACTCAATTCATCAAAGAGACTCACTCTCTCACGTAGGTCATTGTGGATCTCAGACTCCTTCTCCTCTACTCTCCATGAGCTCATCTCACCTTATAGAATGTAACACTCAAAATCGGGATTGTAAAGAAGTGCGCTCATTACTCTAAAAAGAATGACACAAGTACGGCTCTAATTACCATAGTCTTTCCCCACTAATGTAAGCTCACTCAACTTGAAATCCTATAGGGCTTTAGGGGGATGTAATGAAGGCTTTTTGGATCAAGGTTGGAAATAATGAACTATGAAGGCATCATCTTTCCTTAAGCACTCAATTTTCATAATTCGGCTCATGCTTTCGTGACTCTTTGAATCCTTTTCTTCTTCCTTGGGGTAACTAGAGAGACACATTGTCACTCTTTCTTCTATATGACGATCATTTTTCTCCTTTTCTCATCATTCCATTCCTTTCAACATTCCTTTCTAGATTCCTTTCAACCTTTACTTTTCTTTTGACATGCTTCTTTTTGGGTTTTCACCCTTTTCTTTGCCTTTCCTTTTCATCAATTCTTTTTGTTCTTTGAACCTTTCATCACTTTGAATTTCCTTGTCTCTCCCCCAAACTTATGTTTTTGACTATTGTTCATCACGAATGCTAAGGAAAGATTGGGTGCCAAGAGAGGGTCATTATAGAACAAATGAAGGCTTGTAATTTGGTTATTGAATGAAAAATGCTTAGGCTCAAAGAGGTTGACTAAGGATATCGTCATGGTAGGCTATGGAAGTTTACAAATTCAAATGGGACCAATGAGAGCCTATGATTCAAGTCGAGCTACACTTAGAATTTCGCCTAGAAAAATATTCGGGGCAAGTTCTAGATTTGCTGGCACGACACTTGGATTTGCAATTCAAAACCTCACCCCTCAAGCTACTGGATTGTTAAAGAGAATAGAGTCGAGGGCCAAAAAACCCTAGCTAATTATTTAAACTCATATATGGCCACAAAAACCACTTGACGATAGTTTTAGTCAAATCAAGATTCTAAAGGTCAGAACTAGAGCTAGTCTCGTCAATAACTTGTCTCTAACCATGAGGTCGAAGGTAAATGTGCTAGTGCCAAGTGAAGCTTACTTGAGTCACTTTTATTCATTACTACTATATATATCAAAACAAAAAGAACAACAGACTCAATCCCTTAAGAAGGTTGTCACGCCATCCATCGTTGGGAAGAGCCACTCAGTTCACACAAATTCCACCTTTTGGAAAGAACCATGACATTAAGAAACCAAATGATTATTGATCATGAAAAAATGTAAAAAGAAGTTATGAATTCATAAAGAAGATACTAAAGGAAATATGAAGCTAATCTATTAAGGAAAATTACAAAAGAAGTTATAAAGTAAAAATACGGAAAGTAAAATGAATATGTACAATAGGGGATTGAAATGAATATACACAAAATGGGGATGCATATATACAGGAAATGGTAATTTTATATACATACCAAAAGTGAAAAGTACAAAACTAAAAGTAAGATAAGTATAAAATAAAGAGAAAAAATATCAAAGTTGTTACAGACCAATCATCAAAATCATCATATCAATCAAAGGCCACCCCCCCCCCCCAAATAAAAATTAGCATTGTCTTCAATGGTAAAAGCAAAAATAGAATAGGGGAGGGATAGAGAGTAAAGAAAACTCCCTATGAGGCCTCAGTCTGCATGGGGTCACCACCGGGGTTTTGTGGCTGTCCAGAAGCATCACCTCCCTAGGGGTCCTCCAGCTGAATCTCCAAGTCATCACTCTGAGGTATCACCACTCTCCTCACCGGCTCTTTGTCAGACTCATGTTCTGGTATCTCTGTTTGTGCTGCAGGGGCAGCCTCTCTCATAAGGTGATCCAAAGGAATGTCGCCGGCAGAAGTGAGCTTCGCCATCTCCTTCTTCAACTCTTCTTGACCCTTCTTTACTTTCCTCACCTATTTACCCAACTCCTTGATCACCTTTTCATGCTTAACCAGAGACTCCAGAATCTTCTTTTGGTTGTCAAGGAGACTCTTCAATGAACCCTCAACTGATGGAGGCATCTGGAGCTGTGCTGGATCTGCCTGAGCTGCTAGGGCACTGGACAAGGCATATAGCTTTGATGTAGCTACCTGCATCCAATTGTTGATGCCGACCAAAGTGTGGTTTACCCTCAGTGCAGTCTGAGGGTAAGCTGATGAAGAAGGCATTGATGGAGGAACCAAAGTAGATGGCTCGGATGGTGGATGTGGCATGGCAGCTGATGACCCCTCAGTAGTGGAAGTCTCGACCCCAGTGGCCACTACCCCTCGCTCTTCAGACTGGCCAATGAAGGTGGTGGCTTTTTCCCTTGACTTTGGGGTTGTCCAGACCGTGAAGGCTTTACTAGGAGAATAACCTCTTCGGCTTCACTTTGGTGTCAAAATCCCTTCCTTCGACTCCCTGGTCCTCTAGGAACATGGTGAGGAAGTTGGGGAAGGGATATAATCTTTCATCCTTGCCAATTGATCTGGTAATCACTCTGGCCATAATATTCCCCACATTGATCGGGAACCCTGCCATGATAGCCCCCACAATAATCGCCCGGAATATCGGCATATCACTGTCATGCATAGTAGGGTCTATCCGGCTGCATACAAAAGTAGACTACCCCTTAGCTTCGAAGCTCAGAGTGTTCCTGTAGATCGGGACTCCAGGTGTCAGCCAAACTAGAGTAGTCCCAGGGATGGCAATCACCGATGCAAGCCATGGGTGGGCTAATTCATCCAGAGCCACCTTCTCCATATAGAGAGACTCATCCTCATCATTGATCCCGGCATAATCATTTAAAGCCTTGCCATCAAAAAGAATCTTCCGGTTCCGAACTGTGGTCAAATATGTGCCTTTTTGATATGGGTGACATTTGCAAAGAAGTCTTTGAACAAATACTCATTGGCCTCTGGTAGGTTGCTGGTGAAGAACTTTCACCCCACTCTCTCATTGAATTGCCTCTCGACATTGGGGTTGTGGGGTAGAAGATCTCGCTCAATGAATACCCTCTAAAGTGTGAGTGACCTTTGAGGACACCATTCCCGGAACTCGTGGTAGGTTCTCACTGACAAATTGGTCTTGCCATACCACAAGGTTCCTTGATCTCACCAACCCCCCAGTTTGGGTGTCACCCCCTGTCCCGTCATCCGGGACATCATCATCACTATCAGCATTCACTGGGGCTACTACGTAGGCTAGGTCTGCAGCACTTGGCGCAGGAGGTGTTGGAGTGTCACTACCTCCCGAACCATCAGAAGATCCGGACAATGAGATGGATTCATTTACTAGACGGAAAGGCTGAGATTGTGCTTCTTGTTGGGCCTGTGCAACTTCTCCCTAAGAAATTTCCTGGGAGGGGACATATTCACTCGTCTCCGAAGTGTCTGGAGTAGGTCTCCGGAGTTTCTGTTTCTTGCTAACTGGCCTTTGGGGAGACAAGGGTGTAGTTTGTTTTCCTCTCTCCCGGCCAAGGGAGGATTCTCCCCTCCCTTGTTGTTTTTCTGGTCCACCTCGAGATCTAACCACTATCTGTATACACAATCAGTGAAAGCTCATTAGTATTGGTATTCAAGCAAGTATCATATGAAAGCAGATAAATGATTACAGTATGTCACAGAACAGTGGACTGCTGTCACCGAAAAAAGAGACGCGGGCGCGGACTGGACACCGATGTCCGCGGAAAAAGGGTCATGGTCAGCGGAAGACTGGGGTTCAGACTACCCAGTCTCAGAAGTTGGACCACCGCTGACCGCGAAATCTGCATCGTTGTCCGCATAAAAACTAACGCGGCCGCAGACCTAATTTAACAACTCTCTGAATAGTAGTTCCGCGGTCTGCAAAATTAGAAGCGAAACCGCGTAATGCAGGTCGCTGAACACGACAATATTCATCGCGGCCGTGGAGAAGCAAGCCATTTTTAACTAAGCAAATCTTATGAACGCGGACCGTAGAATTATGGCCGCGACCGCGGAATCAAAATGAACGGGTACTGACGTAGAGTTTAAGACCAAGGGTTTACACTTAGCATAAAAATTAGGCAATTATAAAGCAAAGTGAACCACCCCATCCCCCATTAGGAATAAAATCAATTACCCAACCGGTTTTATCTTCAATTTAGCATGATTATGATTCTTGGCATGTAGTAACAATATTTATAAAGAAAAATTGAAACTAACTACAAAGAAAAAGAAAGAACTAAAATTAAGACAAAGGAATTGAGCGTACCAGTTGTTTGATTTGTTGTATAAATTAACTCTTGCTAATGAGATGAACTATAGAAGCAGACAAGAGTAGATAATTAGTGCTAGGGGCTTTGAGAAGTGAGGGTTTGTAAAGTGTAAAAGGAGGAGGGACCTCTTATTTATACTTAAACTTAAGGGCCCACCGACCTACCTGGGCGCGGTTGCGAAATTTCACTGCGGTCCGCGCTCTTGACTGTTTTGAAGAGGTGCTGCTTCACTAACTCCATTGAGAGAGAAAAGTGTGCGCGGCCACGAAACAAGCTCCGCTGACGCGGATTAAATTTCAGAGAGTTATCATTCTGGACTTTTCAAGTCCACGTCCGCTACATATTTACACCCCCGCGAAACAGCTTCGCTGACCACAAAATTTTGAGCGCGGTCAGCGATCCAATTCCATACTTAGCCAAATTTTCCAGTATTAGTCCTGCACTGCATAAACAATTCCTACACAAATCTCACAACTAGTTAGTTCAAAAGAGCCTAATCTAAGAAGAAAAATGAAAAAGAAAGAAAAATCACTTGGGTTGCCTCCCAAGAAGCGCCTGATTTAATGTCGCGATACGACACACATGTTACCATCATCATTGGAACTTTATCAAGGCCACCACGTGGCTGTTATCAAAATTCCCCAAGTAATGCTTCACACGGTTCCCATTAACTCGGAAGATTTCACCATTTTTGTTCTTCAAGTAAAGAGCACCAAAAGGTGTTACATGCACTACCTCAAAGGGGCCACTCCATTTGGACTTAAGCTTTCGCGGAAACAGACGCAACCGGGAGTTGAAGAGAAGGACCAAATCACCCTCTTTGAATTCCTTACTTCGAGCATATTTGTCGTGCAAGTATTTCATCTTCTCCTTGTACAATGATGAGCTTTAATATGCATGAAACCATTCATCTAGATCATTGAGTTGTTCCACATAGAGATTTGTTGCAACATCCCACTCAAGATTTAACCTCTTCAAGGCCCACATGGATTTATGTTCTAGCTCAATCGGAAAATGACACGCTTTTCCAAACACCAACCAGTATGGAGACATACCGATTGGAGTCTTAAATGCAGTCCTATAAGCCAACAACGCATCGTCTAGCTTCCTTGACCAATCTGTTCTATTTGCATTCACTGGTTTTGACAATATGCTTTTGATTCCCTATTTGAGACGTCCACTTGTCCACTTGCTTGAGGGTGATAAGGAGTTGATACTTTGTGGTTGACACCATACTTTGCAAGAAAAGTGTCAAATGCCCTATTGTATAAATGAGACCCCCCATCACTGATAATTGCTCGAGGAGTACCAAACCGTGTGAAGATGTTTTTTCTCGAGGAATTCCACCACACTCAGGGATTTGTTGTTGGGCAAAGCCACAACTTTAACTGACTTGGAAACATAATCAACCTCCGCCAGAATGTAAGTATTTCCACACGACACACAAAAGGCCCCATGAAGTCTATGCCCCACACGTAAAAAAATGTCAACTCAATGATAGTGGTGAGAGGCATTTCATCCTTCTTTGATATTCCCCCATCTCTCTGACATTCATCACATCTCTTGAGAAGCTCACTGGCATCTCTATACTGGGTTGGCCAATAAAAACCACAGCTAAGAACCTTGGAATCAGTTATCGCCCCACCGTGATGACCACTGTAGGGTGAGGAATGAAAAGCATCAAGTATACTCACTTGCTCCCCATCTGGGACACATCTACGAATCACCCCATCATTGCAAATCTTGAACAAACAGAGCTCATCCCAATAATAGTCCAAATTGTCCCGTTTGAGTTTCTTCCTTTGGTTAGAAGAGAGATCACACGGGACAATGCCGGAAATAAGAAAATTGGCAACATTAGTGAACCAAGGCATATCATTCAAAGAAACCGAGATAAGTTGCTCATCCGGGAATTCATCATTAATTTCAAGACCATCTTTTGGCCTCCCTTCCTCTTCTAGATGGGACAAATTATCCGCTACATTATTTTCACTTCCTTTACTATCAATGGTATCGAGGTCAAACTCTTGAAGCAACAAAAACCATCTCATCAATCTAGATTTCGAGTCCTTCTTGGTCATCAAGTAACGGAGCGCCGCGTGATCGGTGTGAATAATCACTTTGGCGTCCATGAGATAAGGCATGAATTTCTCCATGGCAAACACAATTTCTAACAAGTCTTTTCCATCACTGTATAATTAACTTGGGCATCATTCATCATTTTTCTTGCATAGTACACCGGGTGAAATATCTTGTTCACCCTTTACCCCAAGGTCGCTCCTACCGCAACATCATTTGCGTCGCACATAAGCTCAAAGGGAGAGATTTAATTGGGTGTGGTAATGATTGGAGTGGTTGTCAATTTATACTTCAAGAGCTCAAAAGCCTTCATGCACTCTTCATTGAAATCAAAGTTTTCATCCTTTTCTAGCAGCTTGCACAAGGGTTTTACCACTTTGGAGAAGTCTTTGATGAACCTTCGGTAGAATCCCGCATGCCCAAGAAAACTCCTAACTCCCTTGACAAAAGTAGGAGGAGGTAGCTTTGAAATCACTTCAATCTTCGCCATTTCCACTTCGATTCCATTCTTTGAGATCTTATGGACGAGGACAATTCCCTCCTCGACCATAAAGTGGCATTTTCCTAATTAAGCACAAGATTTGTCTCTTCACATCGGGCTAGCACCTTGTTAAGATTTTACAAACATTCTTCAAATGAGTCTCCAACCACACTAAAATCATCCATAAAGACTTCAAGGAAGTCCTCCACTATGTTCGTAAATATGGCCATCATGCATCGCTGAAAGGTAGCGGGTGCATTACACAATCCAAATGGCATCCATGAGAATGCAAATGTTCCATACGGGCATGTGAAGGTCGTTTTATCTTGGTCTTTTGGAGCTATAAGAATCTGGTTGTAACCTAAGTACCCATCCAAGAAACAATAGTAGGCACGCCCGACAAGTCTGACTAACATCTGATCAAGAAAGGGAAATGGGAAATGATCTTTTCTGGTCACTTTGTTCAACTTTTAGTAGTCCATGCATAACCTTCATCCGGTCCCGGTCCTAGAAGGGATCAACTCATTTTTATAATTTGTCACAACGCTAATACACCCCTTTTTAGGCACACACTGCACCGGTGAAGTCCATGTATGTTACACCCCATATTTTCGTACGTGAGAGTACGTCGTAAGTCAATTGATTTAAGCTCGAAAATGAGATCATCTTTGAAAGTACATTAATTAAGTTAATCATGTTAAATTGGATGTTACAAATATTTCAGATCATGAATAACGAGTACCAAGAGGGTTGGAAAGCTTAGAAGTTAAACCAATTGAAGAAAATAAGTTTCGTCGAAAGTTGACAAGTTTGGAATGTTATAACATGTACTTTAGGGTGAGACTATGGTTATTAACATGATAAGGAGGTTATTTTATGAGTTATTTTTGTCTTATGATAGTTGTGTGCTACGTTTTGAAGTCAATCAAGTAGTGGAACAAAAGTTGGCAAAGGTCTTCACAAGTTACATTCATAAATTTGTTGAAACTTAGGTCAAATGTATCTAAGATTTTCTCCCAATATACTTGTAATTTTTGGATGATCTACCTACAAAATTTAATATATATGAGTCTAGTTTCCATCACATTAAACCGTTCATCAATATGATATAGGAGTGGAGAGATATTTGAAGTTTTGCGAGACTGCGCAGACATCATAAGTGACAAGTAGGTGGGTCACTAAAGCTTTTTGTGCAATACAGTTCGTGTGTTATATGAGGTCTTATTGGGACATATTATATACCAAATTGAAGGTATTAGAATTTAATTTCCAACTCTCTTAAATGTTCATTCATACGACATCCGGATAAAAGGATATAAGCGTCGGAAGATGGGCCAATGCGAGGGTGCTAAGCTAGCACCTCTTTGACTTTTCCAAAGTTGATATACATAAGTCTTAGGTCGGCTTTCTGTTAATATTTCAGTATAAAACGACCATAGAACACCCATAAACATATCCCCAAGCTATCTTCTAGGGTTTCAAAGAAGATTATCATCCCGGGCATGAAATCGAGAAGCGATAACATCAAAACGATCCTTACGACGTAAGTGTCATTATACCGCCTCTCTTTTTTCTTTGTAGTTAGAGTTTTGGAAGGTACTTCATAGTTAATAATCATCTAATATATGTATTTAAGTGTTTAAATATCAAGGAAGGTTGATAAATGTGTTTCCTAATAGTTAGAACTCACGGGACGGTGATCGGAAGCCGTGAGTTCGAGTTATTTGACTTGTAGTTGACTGTTTGTGGGTTGTTTCGTGTTGGATTCTTGTGCTGATGTTTTATGGAGTTTTGGAGGATAAAGGTGTGGGAAAACAACACATAATGACGGAATGGTGGTCTGGTTGTCCGTTGTTATCTTTTTAAGGTTATTTGACACTACTTTTGTTGTCGTTTCATGTATGAAGTGATTAGGGTGTGTGCGTTTTGTGATATATTGTGGTGGATATAAGGTTGGTAAATAATTCATACATGTTGGTATTGTTTTGTTCTTAGTGTTTTTGGTATATGGTATTGGAGGAGGGCCTTGTTACATGGGAGATGCTGCCCGAATTTACATAAACAAGCTACTAGCTTAATTTATAGACCTAGCCCTTGCTCAACACTGATTTTGAATCTCCTTATGATATGATAGATTGAGTTGACTTGTTTGAAGAGTTGCTTGGAAGGTATTAAGGACTCAACTTGGTTAAGGTATTTTAAGGCTCTTCCTTTATTCTTTTGGCATGATCTAAAGTGAAACGAATGTCAACGTTACGCTATTTATAATGAATCTACTCCTAGCAACTAAGGTGGTCCATGTTGTTCTTCCTTACAAAGTTATTCTAAGAAAGTATGTAGGATCCTTGAGTCCTAGTGAAGCTCATATTCACAGTACGATGTCCATAATGTTAATAGAAGGTGCAACTACCTTACGTCACTCCAAAAGGTTTAGAGCATGATTTCACGAGTCCACCATGCATTATATATAGTATTTATTTACTCTATCAAGTCGCGCTATAGTCAGTTGGGTATGGCACCTATTGTTCAACAACTAATCTGTTGGGTTTACCGAGCTCCACGTGGTCGGGTACGATTCTATCGAGCCTTATGATGGCCGGGTATATTTTTACCGAGTCCTCTACGAGGCTGGGTATGATATGATGATGATGATTCCCACATAGGCGGATGTTTTTAAAATATTAGGTATATATATGTATCACGCATTTCATGTCACTATCTCTCAGAGGCACTCAGATTCTACAGGTTGTATCTCCTACATTTCTTTACATTAATGTTCTTAGTTATGATATTCTGCCTTACATACTCTGTAATTTATTCGTACTGACGTCCCTTTTGCTTGGGGAAGATACATTTCATGCCCACGTGTCCCGATAGTCAGGTTGACAGTCCTCCTAGTAGGCTATCGGCTCAGTGGAAGGTGTTGCTGCACTCCACTTGCTCCCGAGTTGCCTATTTTCTCAGTATGGTTGGGACATGTATTGACTGGTATGGAGGGTATCCCGACCTATATGACATTTATGTAGTCTTAGAGGCTTGTAGACAGATGTTAGGTATATGGATACTTGTATGGCCTTGTCGGCCTATGTTTTGAGTTTACAAATGACTATGTCAGCCTTATAGGCATGTATGTCACATGTATAAGTTTCTATATAATGTTGGGTAATCCTATGTCTAGTATGCACTTATATTTTATTCTTGTTATCTCATGATGTCCCTTTTGTCCCATTTACCCATGATAGTAGGATAAGAAAGATCTGCTACGTTGGTACTCGGTCAAGTAAGGTACCGGATGCCCGTCGCGGCCCATAGGTTGGGTCGTGACAATGTACTATCCAAAATAGGATATACCACCCCAGCATCAAGCCATTTGATAATTTCCTTCTTGACGACCTCTTGCATAGCCTCGTTCAACCTCCGTTGATGTTCCACAGACAATTTTGCATCATCCTCAAGTATAATGTTATGCATGCAAAAGGCGGGGCTTATACCTCGAATGTCAGTTAAAGTCCACCCAATTGCCTTTTTTCTTCTTTGAAGCACCTCAAGAGTGGAGTTTACCTGAACTTTGGTTAAACAATCAGAAACAATAATAGGTAATGTAGAAGATGGGCCTAAGAATTCATACCTGAGGTGAGAAGGAAGAGGTTTCAACTCCAATTTTGGTGGCTCCTCGATCGAAGGCTTTGTCGGTGGTGTCTTCTGATTTTCCAAATCCAAGGAGAGTTTACGGGGCCCATAAGAATAGGATCCCATTCCTTGCAATGCATTAGCACATTCAACCAATCCATCCTTTCATCATCCTCGTGGTTCAACAACACCACTTCTATAGGATCTTCCATATTGATCGTTGCACTTGTTTCATCAACTATCACCACCGTCACGAGGTCCACAAAAGAGCAAACTTCATTACTATTCGGCTGCCTCATCGATTTGCACACGTGGAATACAACCTTTTCATAGCCCATCCATAAGGTGAGCTCCCCTGCTTCCACATCAAGAAAACCCTTCCTTCTTGCTAGGAAAGGCCTTCCCAAGATTATAGGCACCTCATAGTCGACTTCGCTGTTGAGAATCACAAAATCAGCGGGTAAAATAAACTTGTCGACCCGTATAAGAACATCATTAATAATACCAAGAGGCCTCTTCATTGTTCTATTCACCATTTTCAATCTCATTGAAGTCGCCCTCGGTTGACCAATACCAAAAGTCTTGAATACGGAGTAAGGCATCAAATTTATACTTGCACCTAAATAACACAAGGCCTTTGTAAAATCCACACTCCCAATGGTACAAGGAATGGTAAATGCGCCGGGACCTTCAAGATTTGGATCCATCGAGTGCACAATTTCACTAACTTGATGAGTCATTTTGATGGTCTCGCAATCCATAGATCTTTTTTTAGTCACAAAGTCTTTCATAAACTTGGCGTATTCCGGCATTTGTTCAAATGCTTCCACCAAGGGCACATTGATACAAGCTTTTAATCATCTCAATAAACTTTTTAAATTGATTTTCATTCTTTTGTTTTGCAAGTCTTTGAGGATAAGGCGGAGGAGGCCTTGGCAAAGGAGCCTTGACTTTTGGCACTACCGTTTCCGGTATGTCTATCACATGTTCCCTAAACAGGTTCATGTCATTTTGAGTCTCCTCCTCGTTGTCATGAATATCGATCCTCACTTCCTCATTCAAATTCTCTTCACTCACTTGCTCATCAACTATTGGATCATCATCATTTAGCAACACAACATCTTTATTCCCAATTTTCATTTGATTGGAGGTACTAGCTTCACCACCTCTACCGCTCTTACTGGTCACCGCTATGGCATGGCCTGTATTGTTCCCGCCCTTCGGGTTTACTACCATGTCACTTGGTTGAGCGCCCTTAGGGCGAGTGTTCAATACTTGCGAGATTTGTCCCATTTGGGCTTCTAGGTTACGGATGGAACTAGTGTGGGAGGCAATTTGAGCATCAGAATCGGCATTCCTTTCCATCATCTGTTTAAACATGCTTTATATCTTCCCCATCTCATTATTTGAAGAAATTTGCCCTTGAGATTGATACGAAAGAGGATTGTTGGGTAGTTGATACATCGGGGGCCTTTGAAAGCCCGGCCCCCCGTTGCCTTGATTATCGTTACCCCAACCACCTTGGTTGTTATTACCTCTCCAATTTCTATTGTTATTTCCTTGATTACCCCATTTCTGGTTGTTGTTCCCCCAATTGATAGAGTTGTAATTTCCATCGTTCCAATTCCCTCTGCCTTGATTGTTCCAATTCTGATTATTCCCTTGCGATCTCCATTGTTGATTTGGAGCATTGCTTCGTTGTCCTTGATAGTTATTTGCATATAAAACTTCCTCGCTTTTGTCATCATACAAATCATCTTGGTTGTAGCCACTTCCACTTTGTTCATATTGATCTTGATTACCGTGCACTTGCTGACCACGTTGTCTCCTCTTGTTGACCATTAGATTGACCCATTCCATTGCATTTACTTGCTTTGGTCCTTGTATCTGCTGCAACTGTGCTTTGGCTAACTTGTTCATGGTTGTTGTCAACTCAGCTTTTGCTTGTATGTGGTCTTGAAGTTCCTTATGAAGATTGATTACATTCGGGTCACCATGGGGAACATTGCTCGACTCTGCCAAGCTTAAGAAGTGTCAGCCGTTTCATCAAGCATGTCACAAGCCTCATCATAAGACAACTTCATAAAATTTCCCCCTGCTAACACGTTCAGTACACATTAATTGGTCGTGTTTATACCCTGATAGAATATTTGTAGGATCATTGCTTCGGCCATGTCATTATTGGGGCATCACTTGACCATAGTTCTATATCTCTCCCAGATTTCATGAAGGGGTTCATTAGGTTCCTGTTTGAAGGCTAATATCTAATCCCTTAATACTTCCATATGACCTAGTGAGAAACACTTGGATATAAACTTATCCGCCAACTCATCCCACGTAGTGATGCAATGGTTGGGGAGCCTTTCGGGTCAGTCCAAAGCTTTCCCTCGAAGTGAAAAAGGGAACAATCTCAGTCTCAATGCATCCTCGACATGTTTGTCTTTGCTTCCCCAACAGGTATCTACAAAGCCCTTTAGATGTTTATACACATTTTGATGAGGGGCGCATGTAAAGAACCCTCGTTGTTCCAATAAGGTCAACATAACATTTGTCATCTGGAAATTACCCGCCCGGATTCGGGGTGGGACAATCGCACTAGCGTAACCTTCATTGGGAAGCACCCGATGAGCTGCCCGTGGAGGAGATGGGGGAGGGTCTAGAATATTGTCAATTGCCTGGTGGCCTCTTCTTTGAGCTTGAGGTACTAGTTGCACTTCATCATCAACATTATCATCTACCTCCTCCACCAGGAGAACATTGCCGAGAGGATCAGCCATATTGTACCTAAAGCGTTTAACACACAAAAAGTTAGTAAAATAGAATGAAAGGAAAACAATCCACACAACTAGTCAGATAGATAGCCAACACTGTTTAACTCCCCGAAAAATGCGCCAAAAAGTGATCGAGTCCAACCCTGCACCACTATATAATGTCGAGGAGTGGTCGATGCAGCTTTACCCGATAGGTCGGGATCGATATCCATAGGGAGTTAATATTGGTTAGGAGTTGGGTTTCTACCTAATCTAGCTATGTGCGTTGTCTTTAATTGCACTTCTAATCATGCTTGGGATTGTTTCTATTCTAATGTTAATGCTATTGGATGCTGAAAATAATCTAAGTAGAATGTTTTTGTAGGAGTTTTTTCAAATGATAAAAAGCACTAGGGAAGTGACTTCCGCCTAGGCGAGTATCTAATGGGGTCTAGAATCTAGGACTAGCTTGTTATGATTGGGGTCGTGATACAACCTTCACACATAAATACCCACTCTATACCTCGTGGTAGTTTGAGTGACTTTGCCCGATTTGGCTTTCTCAAGCCTAAATAGGTGTTCAAATAATGCAAGTAAAACTGGCTCAAGTTGGGTATTACTATATATAAGTTTAACCCTTTAATTGGGGCTATCAATCTCTTGAATTCACCCCAATTCCTTGTTAGCCAATTTTTCCTAGACTTGGGCCTCTTTCTGAAGAAGATCCTAAGTCAAAAAGGCACAAATCAGTGTTTGCAACCACCAATTCTACAGTTAAAGCATGAAAAAAGCTAATTATCACTAACCCATAAACAATTAAGCCCTAAAATTGAAGACCCATGAAATACCCACACTAGGGTTGGGTCACAACCCTAGCTAATAGGTATAGCTACTCATAATAATGATAGAAATCAAAGATGAAGATGTAATATAAGCCATAAAAGTCAATTACAAGAATAAAATCTATAGATATAAGCTAAAACTACTCTAAAATTACTCAAAGTGGTAAAATACGGCTGTTCACGAGCTCCCCAATATAAAACTTGACCTAAAAATGTGAAATAGATCTATATATACACAATTGAAATTACTGGACAAAAATGCCCCTATAGAGGTTCTGCTGACCGCGTAAAAATGGGCGCCATCGTTTGGACATTAGCGGCCGCGCAAAAACGAGCGCATACCGTGTTTCTTTAAATATGGACTTGGATTGGGCTAGGTTTCGCGGACAACATAAAGTCTACCGCCTCCGCGTGATCTTCATTCGCGGCTGCGTATTTTGTTCGCGGACCACGTTCCTCAGTTGGGTCTTACTTGCAAATTCTCTTATCCTCCTATCTCGCTCCCAAGGGAATTGCAATCGCTTCCGTGTCAGGAACCTTCGCGGTCGCGTAATTCCATAGCGGTAGCGGTCTACTTTGAGCCCAAATCAACCTCCCTGAACATCAATCTCGCGGGCAGCGTATTGTGGCCGCCTAAGCGCAGGTACTTACGCGGCCGCGTAATATCATCGATGTCCGCACTCCGTTCCATCCTTTGGGCTTCTGCAAGTTTAACTCCTTTTTGAGTTTACTTAGGCGTCTTTGCTCATTTTATACCAAAACCTGAAAGTAAGCACCTTAAGTCAGTTTTCGTGAATATCTTAACGCATTGTTTATCCAAAACCAAAACAAAAGAGAGCAAATAGTAGGCTAAAATCCTAAATATGAATACCTTATTGTGAGAATTTGACGATTTCGGTATCTGATCCGTTTTCTTTCTGTTCTCTTACAAATGGTACGGACACACGCTACTGGATTAGCTGAGCACACACCTATGACCTCTACTAGATCCGTGAGAGGCGGGGGCCATGGAAGAGGCCTAGGAGGGGCACATGCCACAACCAGAGTACCTACAATAGTAGCGCTGGAGGAGCCACCAGTAGCTCCTGTTGGGGAGCGGACACTTGAAATGTCTGCTACTACCCTTGCACTCCAGGAGACATTAGCACACTTCCTGAGCATGTTCAGTACTTTAGATCAGGTAGGATTGGTCCCGGTTTCTCCAGCTACTTCTCAGTCTGGGGGAGGAGCTCAAACTCCCGTGACCCGTACTACAGAGCAACGGGTACATGTTTATCAGGTTCTAATAGTTATGCCAGCACAACCCGTATTCTGATTCAGCCTGAGGTCAGGCCAGAGGCATTGGAGGAAGAGTAGAGGAGACTTGAGAGGTTCAAAAAATTTGACCCTCCTTCTTATAGTAGTGCAGTTACTGGGGATACACAAGGTTTTCTAGACAAGTGCCACGGTATTCTCCACACCATGGGCATTGTGGAGGTGAGTGGATTTGCCTTAACTACATTTCAGCTCTGAAGAGCAGCCTATAGGTGGTGGAAGGATTATTAGGAGGTTAGGCTAGCTAATGTCGCACCACTCACTTGGACTTAGTTTTCATATATGTTTTTGGGGCAATTCATCCCAAAAACCCTTCGGGATGCATGGTACACAGAGTTTGAGCATCTGCGTCAGGGGACTATGACAGTGACAAAGTATGCCATAAGGCTCTTTAGTTGCAACAATTAGAGATCGAGTCAGCAAATTTATCGAGGGGCTCAGATGTGGTCTTAGATTCAGCATGGCTCCGGAGTTGGAGACTGATAATCTATTTCAGCAGGTTGTGGAGATCGCTCGCAGGTTGGAGCGTATGCGGGGCAAGGAAAGGGAGGCCAAGAAGCCTTGAGATTTTGGAGGATTTAGTGGTGCCCGCGCTCTAGTTTTAGCTCGTCATGGGAGAGGTTATGTGAGTCGACTAATTCATTCAGCACTTCCAGCTACTCGCAGTGCTCCAGTAATTTCGAGGTCTCATATCATCCATTTTGCACAACTAGTTTCTAGTGCACCTCCTACACGGGGTGCCTTCAGCGGTCACTCTAGCGGACTAGGTCAAATTCAATTTTAGCAGCCACGCTCGCCGAGAGGTTATTTCGAGTGTGGAGATATGGGGCATATGGTGAGGGGCTGTCCCAGACATAAGAGGGCTACACCTCCACAGGTTTCACGGATTCCACAAGGTTCATAGGCCATGGTTTCTTCTCTAGTTGTCGCTCCACCTGCACTGTCAGCCATAGGTAGAGGTCAAGCAGGTAGAGGCCGCACTAGAGGGGGAGGTTGGGTCATTTCTATGCTTTTTCAGGTAGGAGTGAGGTTGTTGCTTTAGATGTTGTACTTGTTTCGGTATGTCATAAGGATGATTCGTTTTTATTTTGCCCGAGTTCCACATATTCATATGTCTCATCTTACTTTGCTTCATATTTTGATGTATCTCATGATTCTTTGCGTGCTCCTGTATATGTGTCTACGTTTGTGGGAGATTCCATAATAGTAGACCGGGTTTATCGGTCGTGTTTGGTCACTATTAGGGGTTATGAGATCGGAGTTGAACTTATGCTACTCAGTACGTGGACTTTGACGCAATATTAGGCATGGATTCATTGTTTCCCTATCACGCTATTCTGGATTGTCATGCCAAGACCATGACATTGTCTATGCAAGGGTTTCCGCGGTTGGAGTGGAGAGGTACAATTGATTATATTCTTAGCAGGGTTGTGTCAAGGCACAATAAATGGTTGAGAAGGGGTGCGAGGCATACTAGCCTTTGTGAGGGATGTCAGTGTTGAAACTCCTGCCATGAGTTAGTTCCGCTAGTGAGAGATTTTTCAAAAGTATTTCCAGCATACCTACCGGGCATGCCACCCGATAGTGATACATGCCAAATGAGCTTTCCTAACGATTTCAAAGTCAACATCATAGCAATGGAGTGTTTTAAATGAGTCAAGATCAAGAAGGCTATACTTATAATAATTGACTACAATTAGCTCCTTAGAATTAGCTTAGGGGTATTTGGGTTATTTGTAGCCAAATCCCCTCTCTAGTATAAATAGCCCTTTAGGCTTTTATTTTAAGTAGACTTGATGAATGATAAAAATCGAAGACATGCAAGTCTCACACTCTTTCCTTATATTTTAATTAATTCATTTATGTTTATTCCTTTAATTCCTTTATTGTTTTGTTTATGCTTTCATTAGTGCTAAATTAGTCTTAGTTGGTGAGCAATTAGTAGTGAATGCTTAATTTCTTAATTACTTTATCCGGGTTTTCAAGAGTTGCCAATCTCTTGCTGGTTTTCATAGCTTAGGGTTACAATTGATTGAGTTCATAGTGATAATTAGGCTTCATAGCCTAATTTGTTCTTGTTTTTTCAATCAATTGTAGGTCTAGCTCTTATTGTTGATTTCGCGTATTTTGCTATATCATTGTTTTTGTTCATAGTTCGTATCATCTTAGTATCAACGCGGTTGCTTTGGATTGTTCTAACTATCCTTGGGTATTTTTTATTATTATCAACAAATAAAAAATTTAATAAAAAAAGAAGAAGAATTCAAAAATTCCCAAAATAGAAGTTCAATGTTCATCCGCTTACTGTTCTGGTCTCTCTGTTTGTGTTTTATGAGCTAAAAGAATCGAATTACTTGTCTCTCTGTTCGATTTTAATCTAAAAATTATTGTCTCTAATGGATGTGTTGGATTACTTTGGTTTAATTCATCTAATTCCATCCCGAAAATCCATTGTCGACTGTTGAAATTGTGGTTTGTTTGAAATCTTAAATCGGGAGTTAAAATATCGATAAGGTGTTCGAGATTTTAGTTGGAAACACTGATACAAGGTGGAATCTGAAGATTTGAGATGGATTTGAGCTAAATTTCAAGGGTTGGGTTCAAAATTTTGAGAAGCTACTTCTAGACGGAGAAGGTGACCTAGGGTTGCCGATTTCGTCATTGTTTCTAGAAATTGATTTTGTGGTTTTGTAAGATTCTAATTGGTGTTGAGAAGTTGTATTCGAAGTTTGGGAGTGGTGAAGCCTTGTTCGAAGTGATCTCGGTCAAAATATTTGGAGTTGATTCGACGAAGAAGACAAGCTAGGATTCATGTGATTTCCTGAACTGATATTCAAAATTGATTCCAGAATTGTTCTTTGTGTTGAATCGAGCTCGTATATCAAAGTTGAACTAGTTTGATGAAGATCTGAGTGAGGTTGCATAGAATGTTTTTGAGTCAATCTTGAAGAACTCGAAGAACTGTTACGGGGTCATTTTTACCTTAAGTCGAACCTCAATCAACATTTTAACTTAAGCTTCTAGCCCAAGAACCAAAGGGGTCAAATCAACCCAAAACCCTCTCAGAATGAAACCAACCCTCACTGTAAGTCATAAAACCACAAATACACATAAAGGAAGCTTCAAAAGGGAAAACAGGGAACAAATACACAAAACGACCAATTAGGTCATTACATTATCCCCCTCATAAAACAAACGTTCATTCTCGAACGTGCATAGAGACATACTTGAAGTGCCAAAAAGGTGAGGGTAATGGCTCCGCATCTCATGACTGGTCTCCCAAGTTTCCCCCCTCTCCCGGTTGACCCCTCCATTGAACCTTCACTGAAGCAATGTTCCTTGACTTTAAATATCGGACCGGTCTATCAAAAATAGCCATTGGCTCCTCTACATAATTCAAATCCTTGTCCAATTGGACTGAGTTGAAATCTAATACATGTGACGGATCACCATAATACTTCTGGAGCATGGAAATATGGAACACCGGGTGAAATATCCATAATCTAGGTGGGAATGCAAGCCCAAAGGACACTTCACCACTCTCTCAAGGATCTCAAAGGACCAATGTAGCAAGGTCTCAACTTCCCCTTCTTCCCAAATCTCATCACACCTTTCATGGGTAAAACTCTAAACTATCTCACCCACCATGAATGCTACATCACGAGCCCTTTGATCAGCATAACTCTTCTGCCTGGACTGCACGGTATGAAGCCAATCCTGAATCAACTTGAATTTCTCCAAGGCATCCCGAACTAAAGCAGTGCCCAACAACCTACCCTCCCCTTGCTGAAACCAACCAACTGGAGAACAACACCTCCTACCATATAAGGCCTCATAAGGAGCCATGTGGATTCTTGAATGATAGTTGTTGTTATAAGCGAACTCTAAGATTGGTAGAAACTTATCCCACGGACCCTCAAAATTGATAATACAGGCAGGTAACATGTCCTCAAACACCTGAATAGTGTTCTTGGACAACCCATCCGTCTGGGGATGAAACATTGTACTCAACTCGGACTGCATGCCTAGCTCATTGTGTAAGACTCTCCAATAGTGTGATTTGAATTGTGTTCCTTTGTCAGAAATTATGGAAATGGGTACGTTATGCAGACGAATAAACTCTCAGATGTAGGTCTAAGCCAACCACTCTGAAGAACATGAAGTCATCACCCGAATGAAGTGTGCAAACTTAGTCAACCAGTCCATAATAACCCAAACTGCATCATATTTCTTCAAGGTCCGTGGTAAGCCTACCGCAAAATCCATAGTGACGAGCTCTCACTTCCACTCCGATATATCCAATTTCTTAATCAACCCTCAAGTATTCTGATGCTCATACTTCACCTATTGACAATTCAAACACTGTGAGACGTAAGCAAAAATATCTTTCTTCCTTCGCTGCCACAATTAGTGTTGTTACAAGTCATGGTACATCTTCGTGACACCTGGGTGAATGGAATAGCGCGAGTTGTGAGCCTCCTCAAGGATCAAATCTCTCAACCTATCAACATTGAGAACACAAATCAGCCTTGAAGCCGCATAACACCATCATCACCAATCACAACCTCCTTAGCACCATCTCGCTGCACTGTGTCCTTCAACACCATCAAGTGAGGGTCATCAAACTGGCGAGCCTTGATACGCTCCAACGGCGATGATTGTGCTACAACACAAGCTAGAACTTGGCTAGACTCTGAAACATCAAATCTCACGAACTAGTTGGCCAAAGTATGGATATCCATGGCTAGTGGCCTCTCAGCTACCAGTAAATATGCCAAAATGCCCATGCTATCGGCCTTCCTACTCAATGCATCAGCCATCATATTGGCCTTCTTAGGATGATATAATACAGTGATATCATAGTCTTTCAGCAACTCTAACCATCCCTGATTTCTCAAATTAAGATCCTTCTACTTGAACAAGTGTTGGAGACTTTGATGGTCGGTATAGACCTCACAATGAACGTCGTAAAGATAGTGCCTCCAAATCTCCAGTGCATGAACAATGGCTGCTAACTTTAAGTCATGTATATGGTAATTCCTCTCATGAACCTTCAATTGTCGAGATGCGTAGCCAATCACCCTATCATCCTCCACCAACACTGCGGCAACCCCAATACGCGACGCATCACAGCACACGGTGTAAGATCCCAAACCTGTAAGCAACTAACATTGGGGTTGTAGTCAATGTCGTCTTGAGCTTTTGAAAACTTGTCTCACACTCATCAAACCATCTGAGAGGGGAACCGTTCTAGGTCAATCTAGTTATAGGAGCTACAATGGATGAAAAACCCTCCACCAAACGGCGATAATAACCTACTAAACCCAAGAAGATCTGAATCTTTATAGCTGAAGACGGTCTCTCCAACTTTCAACTGCCTCTACCTTCTTTAGATCCACCTTGATCCCCTCACTAGACACCACATGGCCCAAAAATGCCACTGAATCGTGCCAAAACTCACACTTGTAGAATTTTTCATATAACTTCTTGTCCCTCAAGGTCTGGAGCACGTTCCTCAAGTGCTCCTCATGATCCTCCCGACTTTGAAAATATAACAATATGTCGTCAATGAACATGATGACAAACAAATCAACATATGGTTGGAATACACTACTCATCAAATGCATAAAGGTTGTTGGGGTGTTGGTCAACCTGAATGACATAACCAAAAACTCATACGGTTGGAATACATTGTTCATCAACTGCATAAAGGCTGCTGAGTCATTGGTTAGCTTGAATGACATCACCAAAACTCATACTGACCATACTGAGTCCTGAAAGCCGTTTCAGAATGTTTGAATCCAAGATCTTCAGTTGTTGTTATTCTAACCTCAAATTAATCTTCGAGAATACTCGAGCACCCTAAAGCTGGTCGAACAAATCATCAATGCGCGGTAGTGGGTGCATGTTCTTGATTATAACTTTGTTCAACTGCCTATAATCAATACACATTCTCATAGAGTCATCCTTCTTCTTCTCAAATAGAACTGGAGCACCCAAGGCAAGAGACTCAGTCGGATGAAACCCTTATCAAGCAAATCCTAAAGATGTTCCTTTAATTCCTTCAACTCCACTGGTGTCATATGATATGGTTGAATAGAAATAGGCTGAGTGGCCGGCACTAGGTCAATTCAAAAATCGATATCCCTGTTTGATACGAACTATGAATGAAAACACGGATATAACAAATTACACAGAATCAAAAGTAAGAGCTAGACCTACAATTGATTGGAAGAACAAGAACCAATTAGGCTATAAAGCCTAATTACCTCTATGAACTCAATCAATTGTAACCCTAAGCTATGAAAACCCTCAAGAGAATGGCAACTCTTGAAAACCCGGATAAAGTAATTAAGCAATTAAGAATTCACTACTAATTGCTCACCAACTAAGACTAATTTAGCACTAATGAAAGCATAAACAAAGCAATAAAGGAATTAAAGGCTTAAACATAAATGCATTAATTAAAAGATAAGGAAAGAGTGTGAGACTAGACGGTCTTCAAGATTTATCATTCGTCAAGTCTACTTAAAATAAAAGGCTAAAGGGATATTTATACAAGAGAGGGAACTTGGCTACAAATGACCCGAATACCCCTAAGTTAATTATATGGAGCTAAGTGTTGTCAATTATCATAGCCTTCTTGATCTTGACTCCTTTAATACACTCCAATGATATGATGTTGACTTGGAAATCATTAGGCAAGCTCATCTGGCATGTATCATCTCCCCCATTGAAAGAAATTCGTCCTCAAATTCGGACTTTGCAAAACCAAGGAAGGGGAAAATATAAATACAAGTCAATCACAATCAAAGCAATGTATATCCAAGCTAAAAGATCAAAGATCAAAAGCTTGCACTCAAAAGTGACACTCTTATGATATATCCAAGTGTAATAATCTATAAAGAACACATCTCTAACACAAATAACACAAACTTGACTATAAGGAAAGTAATACTCATGAGAAAAATCAAGAGAGTGTAAAGTTTCATGCTTCCAACAAAACCACAATCTTTTGAAATCCTCGACCAAGTCCACACTTTTATGGTAAAACCAAGTGTCATAAAAAGCAACAAAAATCGTACTCTACAATCCAAATAAAGACACTTCACCATGATAAGAAATAACTCCGGGGTCAAACATACTTTTTAATCCCCAAATATATACACACTTTCCAATAACTTCACATGAAAACTTAAGAGATATGACAAACTCATCATGAATCATCATATAAATAATATACAAATACTCAATATTAAAAGTATTTACCTCAATGGCCTCAGATAAACACAAAATAAGCATAAGTCAAACGTACATTCCATTGTTGCTTTTGGACAAAAGAAAAAGCTCTTGAAAAAAAGTATGCCAAAGCGTTAGTTCCAGGCCTTTCTTACCCTTAGCAACTATCTATTGTTGAAACTTCACAAAACAATCAATATAGTTAGGTTCTTTTTGCTCAAGATAGTCACTCAAAACACCAAAAGAAACATTCTTACCTTTTCTCATAGAGGCATTAGCAAAATCCAACGAGAATGTTTTTTCAAAAAAAAAAAAGGAATAAGATAAGTAAAGAAATTAATACTAGTGCTAGCATAAAAAAACTTTACTTTCCTTTTTACACTCAACAAATTTAGCAAATAATGCATAAGAGTCATCACAATCAAATACAAGAGAAGTCAACCCATTGGAATACAAATGGAAGTTTTCTTTTTCTATACTTATGTCATTGTAAGTAACTTGTTCACTCTCCAACAAAGCACCATACTCACGTTTGCTCATTTCACCACAAAAACTGAATCGTTTTGCCAAAGGAATGAAAATAGAATCAAAAGAATCATCAACACATTCTTCTTGACTCATTACTTCATAAAGGTCAAAACTATCTTCCATCAAAGTTAAAGTAGAGTTAAAAGAATCATCACATGTATCATCCCATAAAGGTTGGGTATCATAAGATTCAACATCATACACATCACTAGCTAAGTATGCATTAAACAAAGAATTAGAATCATCCAATAATGCACAAGAACTCCTAGCTAGTTGTAAGCCATAACTATTTTTCTCATTACAAGATAAATAAGTATCAAACTCATCAATGCCATAGCTATCTTGCAAACTCAAAGTGTCACCAAAATCAACTAAAGTATCATGAGTAGAAGGATAAGTTATTTTACCTTGAGGCTCTTCTAAAGTGAAATTCTCTTTACCTTGAACTTGTTCAGTAAATTTCAAAAGTTCTTTTGAAAAGGTACCTTGATCTTCTTCCAAGTTCATAAAAGTAGATTGAACTTCACTTGATGGCTCATCTCCAAAAATTCCTTCACAAGATACAAAACAACAAGAGAAAGAAGAAATGTTATTAGCATTAGAATAAGGAAAATCCTCACTCTCTTTTTATTTTCCCTCTTTGTTTTCTCTCATTTTCTTTTCAACCTCTTCACTCTTTTCTTGTGACAACTCCCTCACTTCACTTCGCGCTTTCTCTCCTTTTTCCACTCTAGAAATGTCACTTTTCTGTCCCTTACTTCTCTCTATCTGTTGTCTCTCATCCTTACTTTTTCTCTTTGCATTTTTCAAGGATGTTCTCAAACTCATTTGGCCTCTTCCCTTTTGGTTCACTTCATTCCCCATTTATTTATCATGGAATATTTGTTGGATGTTGTCCAACTCATTCAAGGTGTCCTCTTGATCATGTTAAAAAAGTGGGTTGTTCATCATTCGAGGTTCTTGAGGTGGTATGAGTGGTGGAGGAGAAAGATTGTCCTTCCTTGGTGGTACTTTAGGCATATGTTGGGGTGGTCTAGGTTGGGTCATTTGGTGTGGTGGTATTATGGGTATGTGTTCTTGAGGACTAAATGGTGGTTTGTGTTGGTAGTGGGTAGGTGGTCGGTAGTTTGGTGGAGGAAAATAAGGTCCCTTTAATGAGTGTGGTCGCTTTGGTAAGTTTTGTGGTATTTGGAAACATTGGTGATGTTGCGGTTTTCCTCTTTGAAGCATTTGTGGCAATTTTGAAGGAGAGGGTGTAGTAGAGGAATTAGTAAGTGTCATACCACGCTCCCTTCCTTGTTGCCTCAAGTGAGATTCCTCTATCATATAATTCAACCTTGCATTCGTTTGGTGTTGCCATATGGTAATATTGGTAACTTTCTCACTTAAGTTGGTAACCTTCTCGCTTATGTCATAAAGCATAGAAACAACTTCATGCATCAGAGTCTCACTCCTTGGATCACAATTAGGACTAGACGTTTGTCCGTACTCCATGATACCTACAAAACGAGCAAACGAGTTAGTAATAAAAGTCCTCACCAACACACTTGATGTCGCTCAACCCTCGTGTTTCACACTTTTCACCAATTGGCTTTTGCATGCTCAAGTCCTATTCACTCTTTACTTTTTCCACTCAAGTAGTGAATATCAAAATTGATTTTAAAGAACTCTTCCACCATAGCTTCATAGGTAAGTGATCTTAGCTCCATTATCTTCCATTTTAATCAACAATTAATAGATTCTAAGCCTAAAATCATGAAATTAAAGGGTAGAAATTGGGATTTTTGGTAGAGTTAGGGCTTTTTGAATTTTTGGGAATTTGACCTCGTTTTGGGGTCGAATTTCAACACAAATTGTATATTAGGGCTCGTGGGGGAATGGGTGATCGGGTTTTGGTCCGAACCTCGTGTTTGGATCAAGCAGGCCCAGAGTCGAATTTTGGAATTTTTGGAAGAATGTTGGGAAATCTATAATTAGGCTTTGAAATTGAATTGTTGAGTAATTATTGATGTTATTGAGACAATTATGTCTAGATACGGTTGTTTCGGAGTCGGATTCGATAGGAAAGCAGTGATAGAGACTTGATTTGCATTCTTGGAGTCGTGGTAAGTGTTTGGCCTAACTTTAGCTTGAGGCAATAGGTGTTGAGTCGTATGTGCTACTTGTTTTTTATCATGTTCAATGTATAGGTGAGGTGACGAGTACCTATATATTGTTTGTGAAGCATGACCGTGAGTCGGTTTCGATGTATTACGTGTTTTTCTTTGATATTCATTGTGTTATGAAGTAGATTTCCTTTTGAAGTTATTCAATTGTTGAGAAATACTTGATAGAGGTCATGTAATAAGTTGTTTCCAGTTGAGGATTGTTTTCCATTAAGTTATATACTTGGATGAGATTGGTTATAGCCGAGTCTCTTGCCGGGACGGTAGTATTTTGGTTGTTGTTTCCCTTGCCGGGTTATTATGAATCACGTTTCCTGCTATTGATTTCCTTGCCAAGCTGTTAATTTGTTATTTTTTGGGTGAGGAAGAATGTAAAGCACGAAGGGTGATGCCGTGTATTCATTTCATTCATTGCATTGTGAGGAAGAGAGTAAAAGCACGAAGGGTGATGCCGTGCCATGATTTTACATTTAAAAGTATGAAGGAACATGTTGTGCCCCTTTTATTTATTTATTGCATTGTAAGGACGAGAGTAAAGGCACGAAGGGTGATGCCGTGTACTTGTTTTGGTAAGAAAGAGAGTAAAGCACGAAGGGTGATGTCGTGTACATATTTGTTTGTGTTGTTACTTCCTGTTGACTTTTACTCTTCTATATTGTTGCCATACTCAGTGATTCATTATTGTTCTCTCTTGTTTTCCCCATTATTTGTCCCTGTCTTGCCGTACTTAAATTGTTTATTTCATGTTATATATTATAGAACTGTACAGGTAATTTGTTGTTGTCATGTCTAGCCTCGTCACTACTTCGCCGAGGTTAGGCCCGGCAGTTACTTAGTACATGGGGTCGGTTGTACTGATGCTACACCTGCACTTCTTTATGTTGTGCAGATTACGGAGCCGTACCCAATGGACACTGATAGAGGGAGTATCCTTCAATCCACACAGGCGACACCGAGGTAGTCCCGCACACGTTCGTGGGCCTTGGCGTCACCATCTATCTTTTCCTTTCTGTCTTATTTGTATTTCCGAACAGTTGTACTTGTTCATTTCAGACTCTTGTTGTAGAAATCTTAGACCGTCTGTTAGATTTGTCACCAGTTCTGGGGGTTTATGTACGGAAATTTCGTAATATTTATTACATTAAGTTGATAAACTCGTAGCTTCCGCATTCTTATTTAATTGTTCATGCTTATTGTTTTCCTTTTAGATGTCATAAATAAGGAAAATAGTAAATTTAACCCAAAACGTTGGCTTGTCTAGCGGGTACAATGTTAGACGCCATCACCGCCAGAAGGTGGGGTTTCGGGTCGTGACATTATACCTGACCTCAAGTCCTCCAGACTGGCCTGCCTCGCAATTCAGGAAAACATCTCGCAGCTGATCCATAACATCACAAATTGTCACGACCAAAAATCCCACCTAGTCATGATGGTATCTAACACCAAAATGCAAGGTAAACCAAATAATATATAACATATCTTGAATAAAAATCATTAATAATCAATAAATACAATGGTATAAGATCCATACAAATATCCGCAGGACTGGAGCACAAGTCATGAGCCACTAAGATTAAGATTTATGTTACATTTTGCATTTTTGTACGTCAAAGTTTCGTCGTAAGTTAATCGACGTAGACTCGGGAATGAGATTATTTTGAGACTATATTCTCTTTATAACAAGTGATAAGTAAAGCCGTGAAGGTTAGAGGGTATATGAGGGGAAGAAAATGAGTTTCGCTGAAGGTTGTCAATTTGGGATAAAATACGGTCTAAGCTATAATACCCGGTATTTATGGACTAGTGCCATACAAGGTACCACATGACCATGATAGTAAGGTGCATAAATATGTTAAAAGTGAGTAGTATTTTAAGTAATTTGAGATAATTCTTAGTTATGTGGATAATTAGCTAATTAGTGATTTTAATGAGAGATTAACTAAGTAATTAACATATTTGGATAGGCTTAATAAGCCTCCAAACATGGAAGCCAATGAGGTCTTTATCAAAGCCCAGATAATGACTCTTAGCTCATGTAACAAGGTGGCAAATTTAGAAAAATTTAGTGTTCAAGTCATCGCCTAAGTAAGGCCCACACCCCTAAGATAAAAGATCTTTCTAATTCACAAAGAGAGATGCTTATATCTAATCTACATAGCAACGTGATTTGCTTCAGCAAATTTACGAGACTACTTAATACTATAGCAACGTGAGATTTGCGATTCTAAGATAGTACGATGGAATCTTTCTCAGGAATATCATACATATTTTCCCTATTTCGATCTCGTTGTTACGTGTTTCTTCGCGATTGGCGTGTGTTAGAGAGATTGTCAAGAGAATCAGTCCAGGTATGTTAAGGCTATCCCTTCTTTCCTTTTGGCATGCTTCATACGATACAAACGAAACGAGCAAATGCACAACTTTCATAAATGACTCTATTCATAGAAGTGTAGGGGGTGCCTATGTTCTTGATTCCCCATGTGACTTATTATTATATCTTCTGTTCATAGGTCTCAGAAAAATACGTAGTTGATAAAGTTTATCCGAAAGGCATATTGATCATATGACATTCCGAGAAATCTTATTAATGTACTTCTTATGCATTTCATTCATTTATACATGTACATTGACTCATGACGAGATGTCGTTATATACGTGTATATTATATGTATATGGGAAAACGTTACGGCGTTATATACGCACCACCTGATCAGTTGGTATACGTTGACGATTTCGAACTCAAAGGCCGAGATGATTTGATGGGATGCCCTCAGAGGCTTGATGATGTTATGTACACCTATACCTATGCATGATATGATATTAATACGCATATGCATGACATTATAAATGTTTTAGGATTCACAGAGTTATCTAGACTTACAGGTGGAATTCTTTACTCTACGTTTCCTTTATGTCTTTTATGTACTGATTTCATGTCTTACATACTTAGTACATTATTCGTGCTGATGCCCCTGTTTCCCGAGGCTTGCGTTTCATGCCCACAGGTGCAGGTAGACGGGTTGACTTTCCCCCTTCTTAGGATCCTTGATCAGCGAGATTTGGTGTGCTCCATTTTATTCCGAGTTGTTTTGAGTTTTGGTACAATGTGTTTGTATAGATATATGGGTATGACGGGGCCCAGTCCCATTGTTTATATAGTTGGACACTCTATTAAAGGTCTGTTGACAGTCATGTATAGTTGGATAATATGTGGCCTTGTCGGCTTCCAGTTTTGATATATAGTTGTATATATCAACCTTGTCGGCTCACCCTACTGTATTCCACATGTATATGTATATATGTATTTCGGACAGGTTTTCCTCACGTATGTTATTCACGTAATTCATAAGTTTATTGACAGATGGTATTCATGACCTACACTTAATTAATCCTAATATCTTAGACGCATCCTTAGGGGTGTTCGACAGATAGGACTCAGGCACTCGTCATGGCCCATCGGTTCAGGTCGTGGCAAAAGTTTTATAAGAGCAGTTTTGTCCTAGGGTTGTCTACATACCATGTCTGGTATAGTCTTGTTTATGGGTGTGTTGTGCACCCCACTTATAAACAGGAGGCTACGGGACATATACGATGTTATCCTCCCTTCTTATCATAGATCGTGCGATATAATTATTCATTTTCTTAACAATGTGTTATGTTTTTAGCGACGCCTAAGAAGGCTACAACCACCTAGGAGGCAAGTCCGTGGCAGATGAGACTGCAAGTCGAGCGACACGAGTTACCAGTGCTCTGGAAGTGTCTCATAGTGAGATTCCATCTCAGACTTCACATACCCCGCCCTCTCCAGAGGAGCTCCGAGGAACACCAGCTCCAACGCCTGCCCATGTACGCCCAACTCCTCAACCAGATGTACCAGGTCAGGATATGAGAGATGCTATTCAGCTATTGACTTGATTAGTAGTCGTATAGGCTCGGCGTCAGGAGGTAGGTATTGGTCATGCAGATAGATCCATCATTGAGGGTTCGTGATTTCAGTAATTTGGGCCCTCCGGTGTTCACTGGAGCAGATCTAAATAAGGACCCTCAAGTATTTATTGATAGGATGCAGAGGACCTTGAGGGTAATGAAGGCCACTGCGACTAAGTCAGTTGAGCTAGATTCGTATAGACTTCAAGATGTTGCAGTTAATTGGTACGTGTCTTGGGAGTTGTCCATAGGTGAGGATTCCTTTCCAGCAGTATGGTAGGACTTTACAGAGGCTTTTCTTCATCATTATCTACCACCAGAGCTTAGACGGGCCAGATTTTATAGGTTCTTGACCCTTCGGCAGGGTAACATGAGTGTTCGGGAGTACAGTCTTCATCTTGATTCATTGGATAGGTATGCTCCCACTATTGTATCTAAGATAGAGGATCGGGTTCACCAGTTTGTGATGGGGTAGGCGCACCTTCTTAACGACTGTATGTCGGTCTCACTTCCGCCAAGCATGTACATTTCTCGTATTCAGGCATACGCTCAGGGTGTAGAGGAGTGTAAGCAAAAGAAGAGGGCTGATCGTAAGCATGATAGGGGACAGAGTAAGAGAGCGAGATCTGTGGGTCATTCTAGTGAGTTTCGAGGTGGTCAAAGACAACAATACCCGAGGTATTCTGCCCAGCCATCGGCTAGCGCACCCCCTCAGTTTGCAGGTAGGAGATTTGAGCGTTCTACATATTCAGGGCCTAGTAAGAATTCCAAGGCCTCAAGTTCTCAGTATAAGGGTGAGTCAAGTTAGAAGAGGCTGCCCTTGCCACGATGTGCTCAGTGTGGTAAGCAGCATGTCAGGAAGTGTTGTATGGGGTTGGGTGTTTGTTATACTTGTGGTCATCCAGGCCACGTTATGACGGATTGTCCAACGATAGGTGATGCAAGCATAGTTCAGCCAGCATGATATGTAGCTCGTTTTTCATCATTAGTACGCCCCCTAGGCAAGGTTCACAAGCACCAATCGGTCGTAGTAGAGGTAGAGGTGGAGCATCTTGCTCGAGCTGTCCTCGACACCGCATTTATGCATTAGCGGGATGAAAGGATCAAGAGTCGTCACCTGATGTTGTTACAGGTATATTATTAGTCTCTTCATATGATGTATATGCACTGATTGACTCATGTTCCACCTTATCATATGTTACTCCGTGAGTTGCTAGTAAGTTTGGAATAAAACCTGAGTTGGTTAAACCTTTTGAGGTGTCCACACCTGTTGGGGATCTAGTGATAGCTAGGCGGGAATATAGAGATTGTATAATAGTAGTTCATAGTCGATCTACAGTAGCAGACAATCGAGTTAGATATGGTAGAATTATATGTTATAATGGGTATGGATTGGTTGGCTTCTTGTTATGCCAACGTTGACTGTAGATCAAAGATGATCCGATTTCAATTTCCAAGGGAGCCTGTTTTTGATTGGAAAGGTAATACGGCATCGCCGAGAGGTAGATTTATTTCCTATCTCAAGTTAAGGAAGATGATCAGAAAGGGCTTTATTTATCACTTAGTTCGGGTTCAGGATGTGAAAGTAGAGTCACTAACCATTCAATCTATCCCTGTGGTTAATGAGTTTCCCGATGAGCTTCTAGGTCTTCCGCCAGAGCGAGAAATTGAGTTTGCTATTGACCTATTACCAAATACTCAGCCAATATCTATTCCTCCCTAGAGAATGGCACCCGCAGAACTGAGAGAGTTGAAGGAACCAGTAAGGGACTTGCTTGAAAAAGACTTTATCGGACCTAGTGAATCACAGTGGGGAGCACATATTTTATTTGTAAGGAAGAAAGATGGTTCCTTGCGGATATGTATAGATTATAGACAATTGAATAAGGTGACGATCAAGAATAAGTACCCGCTCCCGAGGATTAATGATTTATTTGATTAGTTGCAAGGTGCCAAGTGTTTCTCGAAGATAGACTTTAGGTCCGGGTACCATCAGGTAAGTGTTAAGGATAAGGATATTTCGAAGAAAACATTCAGGACCAGATAAGGGCACTTTGAGTTTCATTTTATATCATTAGGTTTGACTAATGCCCCATCAGTATTCATGGACTTGATGAACCGTGTGTTTAGACCCTTTCTAGATCTGTTCGTGATTGTATTTATCGATGATATATTGGTTTACTCCCGTTCATAGGCTGAGCATTCATATCATTTGCGTACGGTGCTTAGAGTTCCACAAAAAGAGGAATTGTACGTCAAACTCTCTAAATGTGAATCCTGGTTGAATTCTGTATCTTTCCTCGGGCATATTATTTCAGGTGAAGGTATCCGGGTTGATACACAAAAGATTGAGGCGGGAAAGACCTGGCCTAGACCCACGACACCGACGGAGGTTCGTACCTTTCTCGGTTTGGAAGGTTATTACAAGAGATTTGTAGAGGGATTTTCTTCTCTTTCAGCACCGTTGACAAAGTTGACTCAGAAGGGAGCTAAGTTTTAGTGGACCGATGCTTGCGAACGGAGTTTCCAAGCACTGAAGGACAACCTAACTTCAGCACCGATTATAACACTCCAAAGGGAACTGAAGATTATGCTATCAATTGTGACGCTTCGGGCATTGCATCGGGTTGTGTACTGATGCAACATGGTAAGGTTGTAGCTTATGCTTCTAGAAAACTATGAAAGCACGAGAATAATTACTCGGTGGAGGCACTATTTGTATGGCATTCATGTTGATATCTATACGGATCATAAGAGCCTTCAGTATATCTTCAAGCAAACGAAATTAAATTTACATCAGAGGAGATGGTTGGAGCTACTAAGACTTTGACGTTAATATTTTATACCATCCGGGGAAGGCGAATGTAGTAGCTGACGCCCTCAGCTGTAGATCTATCGGTAGCATGTCATATTTACAACCATAGAAAAGTGGGATAGCCCATGACATTCATCAGCTAGCTAGTCTTGGAGTTCGACTACTGGACTCAGGTGATACTAGAATTACTATTCAGGACATGACAACATCATCTTTAGTAACTGAAGTGAAGGAACGCCAGTACGAGGATACTGCGTTAGCGCTTTATAGGGATACAACCACTCAGAAGGAGAAGAAACCATTTGAGATTACAGAAGATGGGTTCCTTAGATATCGAGGACGATTTGTGTCCCTAATGCTACAGGACTGCATCGGTAGGTTATGGGAGAAACTCACTATTCTCGTTATTCTATCCATCCGGGAGCAACAAATATGTATTCTAATATCAGGGAAATATATTTGTGGGATGGAATGAAAAAGGATATAGAAGAGTTTGTTGCTCAGTGCCCTAACTGTCAGTAGGTTAAGAATGATCATCAAAAACTCGGTGGATTATTGCAGTCTATAGAGCTTCCGACTTGGAAGTGGGAAGTAATCAATATTGCTTTCATCGTAGTCTTACCTCGTACCCAGCGTAAGTTTGATTCTATATGGGTGATTGTTGATAGACTTACAAAATCAGCTCATTTTCTTTCCGTTAGGACTACATATTCCGTAGAGGATTATGCAAGGCTTTACATTTAGGACTACTTATTGAGTTCGCGTATAATAATAGCTATCATTCCAGTATTCAGATGGCTCCATACGAATCCCTTTACGGACGAAAGTGTAGGTCGCCTATACGATGGTTCGATGTTGGGGAAACGAAGTTAGTAGGACCAGAGTTGGTACAACATGCAATCGAGAAGATTAAGCTTATATAGGAAAGGCTATTAGCAGCTCAAAGCCATCATAAGTCTTATGCAGATAATCGACGACGGGACTTGGAGTTTCAGATTGACGATTGGGTATTCCTAAAGGTATCATTGATGAAAGGCGTTATGAGGTTCAGAAAGAAAGTAAAACTTATCCCTCGGTACATTGGACCATATAAAATCATACGCGAGGTAGGACATGTAGCATATGAGTTAAACTTGCCTTTTGACTTAGAGTCTGTACACCCGGTCTTTTATGTGTCTATGCTCCGTAAATGTATCAGAGATCCTTCTAAAGTCATGTCAGTTGACGATGTTCAGGTCATAGAGAAGCTATCATATGAAGAAACTCCCATTGCTATACAAGATAGACAGGTTCGGAGATTGAGGACTAAAGACGTCGGTGAAAGTACTTTGGAGAAACAATAATGTGGAAGAAATGACTTGGGAAGCCGAAGAAGACATGAAGTCTAGGTATCCTCACTTTTTCCTCTTCCAGAGAAGGATCTTACTGAGACATCACATCCTTAAGGTACGAGTATGGATTCTGGTGTTAGTTATTGTCATTGGTCGTGTGAGGCCATTGTCGTTATTGATGATTGCGGCAATATGTGGCATTAAGTTATTGAGTTTTCTACAGGAAGGATTGGTAGTAGTACTGTTACAAAGGCGACTCTGCCAAAAGTTACATAGATCTCGGGGAGTTAAACATTCGAGGATGAATGTTTCTAAAGGGGGGAGGATGTTACATTTCGTGTTTCTGTACGTTAAAGTTTCGTCATAAGTTAATCGACGTAGATTCGGGAATGAGATTATTTTTGAGATTATAAGCATTTATGTTCTTTATAACAAGTGATAAGTAAAGTCGTGAAGGTCAGAGGGTAAACGAGTGGAAGAAAATAAGTTTCGTTGAAGGTTGTCAATTTGGAATAAAATATGGTCCAACTATAATACCCGATATTTATGGACTAGTGTGACAAGGTACCACATGACCATGATAGTAAGGTGCACAAAATATATTAAAAGTGAGTAGTATTTTATGTAATTTTAGATAATTCTTAGTTATGTGGATAATTGGATAGTTAGTAATTTTAGTGAGAGATTAAATAAGTAATTAACGTATTTGGATAGGCTTAATAAGCCTCCTAACGTGGCAGCCAATGAGGCCTTGATCAAAGCCCAAATAATGACTCTTATCTCATGTAACAAGGTGGAACATTTAGAGAAATTTAGTGGCCAAGTCATACCCTGAGTGGAGCCCACACCCACTAAGATAAAAGTTCTCTCTAATTCACAAAGAGAGATGCTTATATCTAATCAACATAGCAACGTGATTTGCTTCAGAAAATTCATACAAGACTACTTCAAAATATAACAACGTGTGATTTGTGATTCTAAGAAAGTACGATACAATCTTTCTCAACAATATCATACGTATTTTTTCCTATTTCGATCTCGTCGTTATGTGTTTCGTCGCGATTGGCGTGTGTTAGAGGAATTTCCAAGAGAATCGGTTCAGGTATGTTAATGTTATCCTTTCTTTACTATTGGCGTGATTCATATGATACAAATGAAATGAGTAAACGCACAGCTTTCATAAATGACTCTATTCATAGAAGTTCTAGGGGTGCCTATGTTGTTGATTCCCCATGTGACTTATTATTATATCTTCCGTTCATGTGTATCAGAAAAATATGTAGTTGATAATTTTATCCGAAAGGCATATTTATCTTATGATATTCCGAGAAATCTTATTAACGTACTTCTTATGCATTTCATTCATTTATACTTGTACATTTACCCATGAGCAGATGGCGTTATATACGCGTATATTATATGCATATGGGATATGGAAAAAGGTTACGACGTTATATACGCACCACCACCTGATTAGTTGGTATACGGTGACGATTTCGCACTCAAAGGCCGAGATGATATGATGGGATACCCTCAGAGTCTTGATGATTACACTTATACCTATGCATGATACGACATTTATACGCATATGCATTATAAATATTTCAAGATTCACAAAGTTATTTAGACTTACAGGTGGAATTCTTTACTCCGAAATTCCTTTATGTCATTTATGTACTGATTTTCATGCCTTACATACTTAGTACATTATTCGTACTGACGCCCCTATTTCCCGGGGCATGCGTTTCATGCCTTACATACTTAGTACATTATTCGTACTGACGCCCCTATTTCCCGGGGCATGCGTTTCATGCCTGAAGGTGCGGGTAGACACGTTGACGGTCCCCCTTCTTAGGATCCTTGATCAGCAAGAGTTGGTGTGCTCCATTTGATCCGGAGCTGCTTTGAGTTTGTGTACGATGTGTTTGTATACATATATGGGTATGACGGGGCCTAGTCTCGTTCTTTGTACAGTTGTACACTCTATTAGAGGTCTAAAGAGAGTCATGTATAGTTAGATAATATGTGGCCTTGTTGGCTTCAAGTTTTTTATATTTAGTTGTCTATAGCAGCCTTGTCGGCTCGCCCTACCGTATTCCACATATATATGTATATATGTCCTTTTGACAAATTTTCCTCACATGTGTTATTCACGTAATTCAGTAGTTTATTGACATATGTTATTCATGACGTACCCTTAATTTATGTTTATATATTAGACGCATGCTTAGGGATGTTCGACAGGTAGGACTCGGGCACTCGTCATGGTCCATCGGTTTGGGTCGTGAAAATTTACAACGCTGGTATGAAGAAAATACAACATCTATTTGAATATACATAAATAGAAGTATACATCCTAAACTACCATGAGCAAGTGGTAGCTTGTATTTGGAACACTAGTACAACTTCAATGCTGGCCTCCGTCATTTGCAGCAGCTAAGCTCCAAATATCTGCACGCAAAGTGCAGAAGTGTAGTTTGAGTATAACCGACCCCATGTTCTCAGTAAATATCTTGACTAACATTAGTGATGTAGTGATGAAGTTTTTAAGTGAAACAATACTCACATAACCTATGCAGCTCAATGGCATATATGGGGTAGAAAAGTAAACGGGAAAAAACAATCATAGAACTGTGGATATCGCAATTAAAGGCACACAGCTAAAGAAAAGATAATAATCTTGATTTTCCAATTAACATGTCAAAGCAACAAAAACTTGCACCAACTCAGCACACAAAAGAGACATGCGCCAAGTAGCGTGTACTCAATTACTCATTCATGGATGTAGAGTGTCTATAAATAACAATGATCCAATTTCATAAAAAATTCTATAAGGCATGTTTATGACACCTTTAAATGAGTCCAACATATTAATGTATGATGACAAATCTTTTTTTACACTCCATGTGTGCAACAACTCGCTTAAAAATCTCGTGCATATGTGGAGTGCATCAACTAGCATTATAGATGATATGTATAAATGAAGCATTCCCAAGCTTCCACCTCTTTTCTCAATAACTCATTATATAGGACCCCACGTCATAATAAACTAGAAATTTATACCTTTCTCACGACATGCATGTACGCCATCAAGAGAGAAACATGAGAGAGCGACCCTAGGGAATAGATCCATATCCACATGTGACACGGTTGGAGCCTCATGCCATAATAATATCACAGTCGTCGCATGGCAAAGACCTTATGCTTAATAAATAACAATATCACAATTGTTGCATGGCAAAGACCTCAAGCAAAATCAATACCAATACCACAATAACCCCACCGTTGAAATCTCGTGCCATAATCTCCGTCCATATCTGAGAACCATATGTTGGAATGCATGCATGTGAATAAGAGATAACCATATATAATGTACATGGACAGAGAAATAACTTTGCATGGGTAGCATGTGTAGAAGGGATGATCCCTAGGTAGGATGTATGTCGATATGTACATATGATTACGGACCCAACAAGTAATACATCATCCAAAAAATTATCACGCTTCCAACAATAAGTAAAAGACAATTCAAAGGCTTTAACACGGGTAAGGAAACTTAAGTATTCATATATTAATTAAAGACATAACACAAGAATATCAAGTATAGATGTGTGTTCATAATATACGTGTGACTACGTCTAAATCAAGTATTTCAATAATCTCAAGAATATTTCATCATGCTCAATACAAGGTATCATTAACCTAAATATTATTTTTAGCATGGATTATTATACTCACGTAGTCATTGAATCAAGTAAAAGCAAAGAATATGCAGAATCAAAATACCAAACAGACATAGAATAATCTTGAATATACCCCAAACATGAATAACCAGGCACATGTGTATACGCTCTTCACCTCGCATATACATCACCCACGCATATAAGAAACAATTTTATTTATTAGTAAAAATTCCCTCAAACAAAAGCTAGGCAAGACACTTACCTCATTGGGGCTAATCTAAAGCACAAAGCGCATTTTCTTGAGAAATCACCTCTAACTAGCTCAAATCTAGTCAAATATAAACCAAGGAGGTCAACCAATACCATAGGAACTAATCTCAACCAATAAGACTTTGATTTTGAAGAATTCCCAAAAATTCAACCCGGGCTCGCATGCCTGAAATCCAGAACCTATAGCAAAAATTAATGATTCACACAGTTATTCAAACTTACATGTTGAGTCTTTTACTCAATTTTTCTCTCATGTCTATTATTTATTGATTTTCATTCCTTACATACTTGGTACATTATTTGTACTGACGTCCATTTGCCTTGGAACGTTGCGTTTCATGCCCGTAGGTCCCGATAGACAGATTGAGAGTCCTTTGTGTAAGCTATCAGCACAACGGAAGGTGTTGGTGTGCTCCATTTGCTCCAGAGTTGCTTATTTGGTCAGTATGATTTGGACGTGTATTGATTAGTATGGTGGAACCCTGTCCCGAACTTTATGGTATTGATCTACTCCTAGAGGCTTGTAGACATATGTCATGTAAATGAAAGATTATATGGCTTTATCGGCCTATGTTCAATGTAAGTGATCATTTTGGTCTTATAGGCATGTATGTCATGTGTATAAGTTTGTATTACATGTTGGGTCGTCCTATGACGAGTATTCCCTCATGTTTTATTCTAGTTATCTCACGAAAGCCTTTCCGTCTTATTTACCTATGATAATACGATACGAAAGATACGTTACGTTGGTACTCGGTTGAGTAAGGTACCGGGTGCCCGTTGCGGCCCATAGGTTTGGGTCGTGACAAAAGTGGTATCAGAGTAGTTCTGTACTAGGGAGTCTACATGTCGTGTCTAGTAGAGTCTTGTTTATGGGTGTGTTGTGCACCACACTTATAAGCAGGAGGCTACAGGGAATTTAAGACTGTCACTCTAGGGAATTTAAGACTGTCACTCTTTCTTCTTACTCTAGATCGTGTGGTAGAGCTCACTTGTAAGGATTCAAACTCCTAAATTCCATTTTATTCGTAACAAGACGATACCTACATCCACAAAGACCGTTGGTAAGAGATTGCATGTGGATGGGGAAGAGTTGAGTCAGAGGAACTCGATTTTGCACCATTCTTATGATGGATAAATGTGAGGTCTTCAGCAGAACATGTGTTTACTAAGGGTGTTTGGTATGAAGGAAAATATTTTTCGGAAAACGTTTTCCAATTTTCCCATTCGGTTGGCTTAAATGTTATGGAAAACATTTTCCTTATGAATTCATTTTCCTCCAATTGGAGGAAAATATTTTCCTTATCAAGAGAAGAGAAAATATTTTTCGAAACTCCATCTCAACCTTCCCCACCTTATTCCCCACCATCACTAATCTACCCCACACCCACCCACCTAACTCCACCTACTCTCTCCAAAAAGCTTTTTTTTTAAAACAATTTAGTATTTTCGTTTATCTGCACCTCCACCCCCTTGCACCCCCACAAAAGAAAATTCTTTACTTTTTTTTTGTAATTTTCAATTTATTATTTTTTCGTTTTTCTGCACCACCCACCCCCTCCCCCACCTACCATGCACAAAAAAAATAACTTTTTTTTCTGTAAGTTCAAATTTCTATTTTTTATAGTTTTTCTGCCCACCCCCCCCCCCCCCCCTCCCCCCCCCCCTCCGCATATTTTCAGATTTAGTTTTTTTCATCGTTCGGTTTACGGGTTTAGAAATTATAAAGTTTACGGGTTCGAATTTCGCGGTTTCGAAAGTTTAGGGGTTCGAAAGTTTATTAAATTTGTGGGTTCAGACGGTTGTTGGTTTGAAATTTTATGGCTTCATGTTTATTGTATCAAAATTATTTATGAATACTATTGAGAAGTTATTTTTCTTAATTTTCGTACCAAGCACCGGAAAATGAATAAGATTACTACTTGTTTTCCAAGAAAATATTTTTCGCGAAAAATATTTTCCGTTATACCAAACACACCCTAAGACGTGTAAGATTATTGATAAGGATTCTTAAGGCAAGAATTTCTATTCACCCATATGGTGAAAAGAAATGAGAGATTTAGAAGGTAGATACAAGTTTCAACAAGTAAAAGAAGCAAGGTGAAGAAGGGTACGAGTCGCCCAGTTAATGAAAATTATCAGTATTTACAATTATAAGCCTTTTGAGTTACCTTCAACAATAACAGATGTATGTACAATCGGCCACACCCATCTCAGTTATGCCCCTATGGGAGCTAACATATATGGTTTAAGAGAAGGACGGGATATCAGGATCCGGCTGGGGTTAGAGCAACCCAAAATGGTGGATGAATTATTCGTGTTAGTTGACATTTCCAAATGATGGTGCAAACGTGATAGTGAATCTCCTTGTGAGACAATCAGATAGTGCACTCTAGAATTGTATAGTGAGATATGAATACTAGAATGTTCAGAAAAACTATCAAAATAGGAGTGGAAATCCTAGAACGATAAATATTATCTTAGTGTGGCTCCCGTCCCTAGTAGAGAGAGAAGGTTAGGCAACCCGAAGAATCATTGGATGGAGAAAGGGGAGCTAAAAGCAAAAGAATGTCTTGTTGAAGTTTTCAAACTAAAGTGATAGACATAAATATTAGCAGGAAAATAAGAAGAGAGATGATAAAGCATTATGAGTAAGATGTGATACATGGATGACAACGGTAGATAAAAAAATAGTATTATAGAGTCTATAGTCAACTGAAGGAAAATACGAGAGGTCACAGGCCTTGAGACAAAAAAAGAGTATAGACCATAAAGTCATATCCTCATTTCGAGAAATAAGTTCGTGAATCCAACGCGACTACCAGAAGGAAAAGATAGACCCCAAAATTGTAATACCTCGTACCTTAGTGTTTTGATGTATCGTAGTAAAACCATGTTAGTTGGAAGAGACTAAGGTCGTATATGAAGTTATAAATGTAAGACCCTGTAAGTTTATTAAATTTTAAAAACATTATATATTGCCTTCATATGGTGCTTTCTTTTTAGCAATGGCCCTATCTTGTATCGAAAGGTTTTTCGTGCTATACACCACGTTGAGAAAGACCAACCTCCTATGTACCGTACTCTTTTTGTACTTCGAAAGGGGGGTCCTCCTTATGATGCTACGGACGGCTGTCCGAAGTGGAAGGGGTAAACTCGGACTAGGATAGGATAGGATTGTGCGCGCCGGGCCCTTCGGGTCTCATATTTTGGCCGAGTTTACCGTACCTCCGTCCCCTATGTTGGATAAATATGATTGTCAAAAGCTATTAGTATTATATATTTTATAAGTGTTAGTTAAACACATGATAGGAGGAAACTTTTAAGGGTCGTTTGGTTGGAATACGATTTATAACGGTATAAGTTATGCCAGTATAAGTTATAATGAGATAAGTTATGTTGGGATTAGTTATGTTGGGATTAGTTATGCTGGGATTGTTGTTTATTCATTGTTTGGTATGTTGTATTAAGAATGACAATGCATAATTTCTAAGAAGAAGGTAAGTTATACCGATATTAATTACCCCACCTTCTATAAGGTATAAGTTATTCCAGTGTTAAAATTAACACCAGGATAACTTATACCTGGTTTGCTAACCAAATAGGGTATTAAGGTGGTATTAAATTTTTATACCACCCTTATACCTTCTTATACCTCATACCAAACGACCCCTTAAACAATATTTTATGTATTATAAGAAAAGAAATCTCTTCCTTATAAGAAAAAGTTATGTTTTTATCAAAACAACAATAACAAACCCAGTTTACTCCCAACATGTGGGGTCTTGAGAAATTACTTTTATCATGATAAAAGTTATCTTTTCCCATCTTGAGAATTAATAGTACAAAAATATTTACTCCTGATATTTGGATGGAAAATTATAATTTTATAACATATATTTTCTAGTGCCATAATGTTTATGTTATATTAGTATAGTTTAAATTTATAAAGCACTTATGATTTTCTTTAAATAGAAATATGATGAGTTGATTATCAAATAATTTTGAAAGTATGAGACAAGGACTTTTAATTCCCAATTTTATTAATATACATGGGCTTGTTATTTATACCATACACTTATATATATTTCATTACCTCACATGAAGTAATGTGATATGTATAACATACACGTGCCCAACTTTCCTTAAAAAGTTGTACCTTTATCTAATGTCATGTTCCACAGCTAAAGTTACAGAAGTCTTTTTTCTTCTTTCTGTTTTAACAAAGAAGAATAGTATCTTAATTAGAGGTCCCTTTATCAAATTACCTCAACTGAAGTAAGGTGTAGGGGAGCTTTAAAGAAGCGATCTTCTACAAGATCGTATAAGCAATTAAGGTATTAAGGCTATTCCTTCTTTTTTTTTGGTATGATCCAAGTAACGATACGTAAATATAATGTTATTTCGTAAATGGTTCTACTCTTAGTAGTTAAAGATGTCTACGTTGTTCATTCCTATAAAATGATATTCAAAGCATGCCTAAGTATGTTCCTAACTCTCTATCGAGGCATTCAATAAAGATGTTAATGTTCATAATGTAGTATTATATACATCTTCATTTACCACCGAGCTATAGCCGGTGGGGCAGTCATGCATTTACCATCGAGCTACGGCCGGTTGGGCAGTTACGTATTTACTATCGAGCTATGACGGGTCGGGCAGTCATGCATTTACCACCGCGCTACGGCCGGCCGGACAGTTACCACTGATCAGTTGGGCAGTTAGTGTCACGAGAATGATATAATTAGAACTATTATATTATATTTTTATGTATATATACGAGATAGGACTTATTCTATATGTTATGCCCTTATAGGCAAGTCAGAGGTTACAGATTGACTCTTATCTCTCCCAGTGATAGTATCTTATTGTTATGTTTCATTTTTGTCTTACATACTCGGTGCATTCTTCGAACTGACACCCCTTTGCCTGGGGCGTTGTGCTTCATGCCACTCAAGTGTAAAAAGACAAGGCGAGGACCCTCCACTGTAGGCTACCTCCAGATATCAACTTTTGGTTGGTGAGCTCCACTTCTTCCTGGAGTAGTGCCGAGTTACGTTCTGTACATGTTATTTTGTTTTATGAGGATGTCGTGAACCCTGTACCAACTTATATACTATGGTCATATTTTCTTATTGGTTTTGCAGACAGTGTCCTGTATATAATTTTAGGTATGACTTGTCAACGGCCTTGTCGGGCCCCTATGTATTACCTATATAAATCTTTTCGAATTAGTTATGTGAGTTAAGTTCTAATTTTGTTACTTATATGTGTATATATATATATATATATATATATATATGCGGTTTATAATGGACCGTGAAGAGTCTTATGGTAAAGAAGGATAAGGTACGTGGCGCTCGGTTGAGTAGACACCGGGTGCCAGTCGTGGCCTTCCGATTTGGGTCGTGACAAGAATAATAGAAATCAGTATGGGATGGTGAACAAGATCAACTAAATATGAATTAGAGATTGAGTGATTTGATAATTGTCTGCATCATGAGAATTTCAGAGATTGAGTTCCGGCAATAATAGAATGGACGACAGAAGAATAACCTTTAAAGGTCATTCAGAGAGACGCTTCCCTAAAGCAAGCAATGTGAGCAAAGTTAATCTTAAGGGACTATGTGTGCCGGTTATACTAGGTGTCACCCTCGTGAATAAGGAATTTTGTTATCCTACAGAAGAATTTCCGCAAGGCAAGTAAGGGTCAACGATGATGTGAAAAGATGCCAAAGATGAAGAGGTAAAACATCTATACCTAGATCATCGTAGCACTAAATCTTAGTACTCCCCTAAAGAGGGGAATATGGAGTGATGTAGAATTAAGTCAAAATTAAGTGGTTCTAGTAACTATGGAATGGTAAGAAAGAATGCCATAAAATTGAGAAAAGGGATGAGATTGCACTTATTAAAATCCTACAGATATTCTACGATGCCAGAATATTATTCAAACACGACATCAAGGAGAGGAAGTAAGGGTTCCTTCCCGAGATGTTAATAATAAATAAGGAGCCAGTGCGAGAGGTAAGTTAGGATAAAGGACATATACCAAGAGAGATTACGCGATATATAGATATGAGTATGGGCCAACGAGTAGTTAGTAGTTAATTGAGCAAGAGCCTAGTTATGGCGAGACAAGAGGATACAGACAAGTCAATCGATCGTGCAAGATAAATATTGTAAACCCCAACATGGGGAATTCAATCTCGTAGATATGAAATCGTGACCCTTGAGAAATATTCAGATAGGAGTTGGGGTAGTTAAAGGTGTCGTATGAGTGTTATGGAAATAAAAGAGAATGCCACTAGGAAGACAATCAAAATATTAGTTCAGAAGCAACCCTAAAAGTGTTACACCCTATATTTTCATTCGTGAAAGTGTGCCATAAATAAATTGATGAAAGCTCGAAAATGCGGTGTTACATCCCGCATTCTTTTACGTTAAAGTTTCGTCGTAAGTTAATCGACGTAAGCTTGGGAATGAGATTATTTGGGGATTATAGGTATTATGCTATTTCAAACAAAGAATAAGTAAATTTGTGAAGGTGAGAGGGTAACCAAATAAAAAAAATTAGTTACGTCGAAGTTTGCATTTTGAGATAAAATACGGCCCGAGTTAAAATACCCGATATTTATGGACTAGTAGCATACAAGGTACCACATGGCCATGGCAGTAAGGAGTATAAGGTATGTTAAAAGTGAGTAATATTTTAAATAATTTGAGATAATTCTTAATTATGTAGATAATTGGATAATTATTAATTTTAGTGAGAGATTAACAATTAATTAAGGAATTAGTGATTAAATAAATCAAGATCTTGGATAAGGTTAATTAGCCAAAACGAGGCAGCGACATACACGAGTCAATAAGTGACTCTTGAACAATTTTTCAAGGTGACAATCTTTAAAGAAAGGATTGAAAAATTATTTCTTAAATTCAAGACTTGCATCATTCACAAAAAGATGGAATTCACAAAAAGAGCCATAAAGGCTCTAACGTTACTACTTCAGAGGCTCTAACGTTACTACTTCAGTAACTACCTTGCAAGGTTGTGATCAAATTAACAAAGTGATCATATGGAATTTTCTACAAAAATTCACACGAGATTTCATAAGGTAATAGCAACGGGATTTTGCGATTCTAAAGGAGTATGGTGTAATCTTTCTCAAGAATGTCATACGGATTTTTCCCTACCTCGATTCGTCGTTACGTGTTGTTGAAATTAACGTGTGTTAGAGGAATTGTCAAGAGAATCGACCCAGGTATGTTAAGGTTATTCCTTCTTTCCTTTTGGCATGATCTATATGACACGAATGAAACGAGCAAATGCACGTCTTCCATATATGACTCTATTCATAGAAGTGGTAGAGATGCTTATGTACTTGATTTCCCATGACATTATTCTATCATCTGTTCATGGGTCTCAGAAAAATACATAAGTTGAAAAAAGTTTACTTCATGATATTACTCAAAGGTATACTGGTCTTGTGACAGTCTGAAAGATTTTATTGACGTACTTCTCATGCATTGTATTCATTTACATTGACCATGACCAGATGGTGTTATATACACGTATATACGTATATTATATGTATATGGGATATTGGAAAAGGTTACGACGTTATATACGCACCACCACTTGATCAACTGGTATATGTTGATGATTGTCCCACAGTAGCCGAGATGATATGATGGGATGCCCTCAAAGGCTTGATGATGTTATGAACACATGTACCTATGCACGACATGACATTTATACGCATATGCATGGCATTACACTATAACGACCCGGTCCGTCGTTATCCAGTATACACATCTATTCCTTTATTTCTGTCTTGTAGTAGCTCGGTTAGACTGTTCACGAAGTCTTGGGGTTGGTTGGTTCGGGTTCGGAGCGAAAATAGAGTGGATTGAGACTCTTAGTCTCTAACAAGAGCTTTAGAGTTGGAAAAGTCAACCCGGAGTTGACTTATTGGTAAACGACCTCGGAATGCGTATTTTATGGTTCGGATAGCTTCGATAGGTGATTTGAGACTTAGGAGTGTGTTCAGAATATTTTTAAGATGTCCGGTGTAGAATTAGGCTTGAATTGGCGAAGTTAGTATTTTGGCGAATTCCGGTTGATAGGCGAGATTTTGATCCGAGGGTCGGAATGGGATTCCGAGAGTTGTTGTAGCTTCGTTAGGTCATTTTGGACTTGCCTGCAAAATTTTGGTCATTCGGAGAAGGTTTGGTTGAGTTTTCGATCAAATGCGTTTTTCGGAAATTTTTGGAAATCATAGGCTTGAATTGGATGAGAATTTATTGTTTTGATGTTGTTTTTGGTGTTTTAATGGCTCGACTAAGTTTGAATAACCCTGTTTGATATGTTGGTATGATTGGTTGGGGTCCTGAGGGGCTCGAGTTTGATTTCGGACGTTAAACAGAGAAATTGGGACTTGAAATGCAGCTGAAGCTGCTACTGCTGGTGTGATCGCACCTGCGATGCTTGGGCCGCAGGTCCGGACATCGCAGGCGCGAGAGTGAAGGCACAGGGGCGGAAATTCGTCACAAGGGTGGAAGGAGAATCGCACCTGCGAGGTCGCAGGTGCGGGAAATGGGTTTGCAGGCGCGGGCTCTGAGTGTTAAGTGAAGGGCCGCAGGTGCGGTCAATATGTCGCCCCTGCGGTACCTCTGTTGCGATAAAGAGGCCGCAGGTGCGAAGTCTGGGATTTTAAGTGAGTTCCGCAGGTGCGTTCAAAATGTTGCGCCTGCGGAGTCGCAGGTGCGAGAAATGTACCGTTGTTGCGGAAATGCCTGGGCAGAACTATAAAAAGGCAGTCTTCGCGAAATTTGTCCTTTTTCACCATTTTTACACACGGGTTGGAGGTTTTGAAGGCATTTGAAGAGGGATTTCGTTGTTTCTTCAAGGAGGTAAGTTTCTTGGACTCAAAACTCATTATGTTGTGCATTAATAATGATTTTAGGTTGAAATCATGGGTAAAAAATAGTAGAAAAATGGTGGTTAGGGCTTGGGTTTGAGAGAGGAAGAATGGGGGAATTGGAGGACCA
>MDKH01086608.1:0-64662 GCA_005239495.1 Nicotiana undulata | reverse complement strand
CTAGCCTAGTTCCACGATAGGCGCCATCACGACCTGTTAGGATTTGGGGTCGTGACATCATGAAACCAGATAGTGTTCATGGCTGAAACGAACACAAACGTGAGAACCATACATGGATAAGGATTGATTGTCTGACTTATGTTGTCTATGTATACAACAAAGCTCGACGGTTCAAAGATATCAAATCTACCGATTGACCGAGTATATCCGATATAAGTTCACTACGAAAAGTTCAAAGGGAAACCTACTTATCCAGATGCAATAAATTCCTGCATGTAAAACACGCATGCGTCCGTGCATTCCTTTATTTTATAGCCATTCCCCATTCATGTGGGGGATTGTTGGGCTTTTAAGCTTGGTGTAGCTTAAAGAGGGTAAATGGAAAATGGAGAAAAAATAAAATATTTGAGTTTCCCTCCTTGGCAAAGGGACATTGTCCCATATTGGCGGAAGAAAAGACTTTTGAAGGTTATATATACAATTTCTCTTCTTCTAGCTCTTAAAGAGTTAAGAAGAAGGCAAGCCTCGCGTTGTCGTCGTCGCTCGCTCGACTTCGACTTCGGCTTCGGATTCAGATTCAGATTTGGTCAAAGATTGATTGATTAATCATTTTGGACCTTATTTAATTAACATAAAATTCAATTCAATCCGGAATAACCCATGACCCGCGACCCGGTCCAATCCGTTTTCTTTCCTAGATTTTTCCCACAATATTTCTGTTGAAATATTCCCACATATTCCAACGACTATGGTTGTTTCTGAAAGGTTGAAAACCTTTTCAGAAACAGTGCCAAATGGTCTATAAATACGCCTTGAATCCCAAAATTTTTACTTACTAAATTTTCTGATTATCTTCTTCTTCTTCTTCTTCTTCTTCTTCTGCACAATTTTTTCCAGTGTGTTTTACGACCATTGAGTGGTTCGAAGCTCACCGGAGTTTTGGGTACCAATACGCTGGTGAGTTAAATCATTCTATATTGGGAGGATAATATTCCAACACATCGAGTACATGAGGGGAAAAGAAAGAGGCAAAGTTAGCAGTTACGACGGCTAAAAATGCGGCGTTTGCTCATTTGTACGAGGAGCTCGGGGGTAAAGGCGGGGATAAGAAGTTGTATCGGTTGGCCAAGGTGAGGGAGAGGAAGGCCCGTGACTTAGACCAAGTCCAGTGCATCAAGGATGAGGATGACAAAGTATTGATGGATGAGGCACTTATTAGGAGAAGATGACAAACATACTTTCATAAACTGTTGAACGAGGATGGGGATAGATGCATTGTGTTGGGTGAGTTGGAGCACTCCGAGAGCCGACGCAATTTTGGGTACTGTAGGTGGATTAAGGTAAAGGAGGTGGAAGGGGCGATGCGTAAGATGTGCAGGGGCATAGCGACGGGGCCAGACGAAATCCCGATGGAATTCTGGAAGAGCGCGGGGCGAGCAAGTTTAGAGTGGCTCACTTGGCTGTTTAATGTTATTTTTAAGACGAAGAAGATGCCCGAAGAATGGAGGTGGATCACGATGGTTCCGATTTACAAGAACAAGGGTGATATCCAAAACTGCAATAATTATAGAGGTATCAAGATGTTGAGTCACACTATGAATGTTTGGGAGAGGGTGGTGGAGGTTAGGGTGAGAAGGTGTGTGTCTAGTTTTGAGAATCAGTTTGAATTCATGCCCGGGCGTTCGACTACGAAAGCGATTCATCTGGTTAGGAGATTAATGAAACAGTATAGGGAGAGGAGGAAGGACTTGCATGTGGTGTTTATTGACCTTGAGAAAGCATACGATAAAGTCCCGAGGAAGGTCCTGTGGAGGTGTTTGGAGGCTAGTGGCGTTCCGATAGCGTACATTAGGGTGATTAAGGATATATATGATGATGCTAAGACTCGAGTGAGGACTGTGGGTGGGGACTCAGAGCATTCCCTGTGGTGATGGGGTTGCACCACGGATCGACTCTTAGCCCGCTTTTATTTGCCTTAGCGATGGATGTACTGTCGCGACACATCCAAGGGGAGGTGCCTTGGTACATGCTATTTTCCGATGATATAGTGTTGATTGACGAATCGCAAAGCTATTCGAGACAAAGTGGGAGTAGCCTCCGCGGAGGACAAGACGCGGGAATCGAGGCTGAGATGGTTCGGACATGTTAAGAGAAGAAGAATTGATGCTCCTATTAGGAGGTGTGAGAGGTTGGCCATAGCGAGTTTGAGGAGAGGTCGATGTAGGCCTAAGAAATACTGGGGAGAGGTGATTAGATATGACATGGCGCCACTCCAGTTTACTAAGGACATGACTCTTGATAGGAGGGTGTGGAGGTCGAGGATTAAGGTAGAAGGTTAGTGGGTAGTTTTTAGTTGCTCACCGATAGTCTTAGTAGTACGCATGTCCCTTCATATTCTTAGATTTTTATTACGTTATGTGATTTTGTTCGCTTCAGGTATTGTATCCCTTGTTGCTAGTATTTGGTACTAATTATCCTTTAGTTCTCCCTGTTTCTTTTCTCTTCCCTCTTTCTTTCTCTCTTTCTTGCTTTCTTTATTTCTTGCTATCCACTTCTTCTTATTACCTTCCTGAGCGGAGGGTCTATTGGAAACAACCTCTCTACCTTTTTAGGTAGGGGTAGGGTCTGCGTACAGACTACCCTCCCCAGACCCCACCAGGGGGAACATATTGGGTTTGTTGTTTTTGTTGTTGTATCAAGTGCTTGAGGGGAATAATTTCTTTAAGGACACACTGTACATTCAGTGGGCTCGATTTATTCCTATACTATTTTTCAAAATTTATTTCGTTAAACTGATTCTACTAACGGTTGTTTTTGTTTCTATTTCAGAAAGTTTTATGGTTTTATTGTTTATTACACCAATACAGTTTGATTAGCACATTATTTCTATTTTTAATCTCTATGAAAGTATACTTAATTTTTTCGTAACTTGGTAAAATTTTCATTGTAAAATATTTTTGTACCCTTTTCTATAACTTTGTTCACAAGAATTTATGTCGAATTATGAGAAAGTTATATTCATGGATTTATTTTAAATAAAAGAATTAACCCTCTAATACAAAAAAGAACGACACGTGGCAGATACCCCCAAAAAAGGGGAAATAGTGGCGCCAATTTCAACAAATTAAACCGACTTTCAGTCTTTGTCCTTTATATAACAGTAGAAGATCCCAATTTACAGAAGAAGAAAAGAAGTCAAGAAACTCCTCCCATAGGCTATAGGCTTTCTGCAGAAGAGATCGATAACCATGTTGTTCATCAAATTCCTAGCTCTCAAGAAGAAAATGAACGATTTCTTTTTCAAATTACTAATTGAAGATCCCGACTTTGAACGTCTCCGGCGTCAAAGGCCGGTAACGGTCATGAAAATTCTAAGGATAATCAACTGCATTCTTATGTTCATTGGATTCTTCTGCGCGGTCTTTCTTGTCTGGCGATTCTTCTTTAGTTCTGGTATGCTTCTTCTCTTTGGATTTTCTTGACTTTTTACGCTCTTAATTGTCATTTTGATGATCTTCTCAGTTCATTCTTCTTTAGATCAAAATTATTTATTTATATATTTATTTATTTTGCATCACCATAATCATCTCTGTTCGTTCTTGTTGAGAAAATATACTGTAGTATAAAATCTTTACTATCTGAAATATATATATGGTGATCACCTTAGAAATGCTTGCACAGTGAGAATGGTGATCAGAAATGAAAGATCATTTATCCATTCTGAAATAATTACTGTAGAAAACAAAGAAAATTGATGATCAGAAATGTAATTGGAATATTTATGATTGTTACACTTGTAAAAAGGAGTTTATAGGTTAACTTACTATATATATTGTGGTTGAAATGATTAAACAGTGACGGGAAGTGGAAGTGGAGGAATAAGTGCTTTTATTAAAGACAATCCATGGACTGAAAATGATACACTCTTTGCTCTTTCAATCTTAACATCATTACCAAAGACAGCAGAGAATAATGTCAAAAGTACTCCTGTGAAGCCACTGCATATTAATGGAGCTGGAAAAATGCATCCGATTGAGTATCTGAATCAAACTACTGATGAACTTCTCCTCGTCTCTTTAGCAATATCAACAGCATCACCACCGCCACCTCCATTTCGCTGTTTGTCTGAGTCTCGCCTCCACTACCACAACCTCATGTGATGCAGCTGACCAATAATATTACTACTCTCTGTGGATATCCTAAGAGAAATCCACCACCAAGGTCTAAAGTTGACAGTACTGAAGCTAGCTGCTAGGGAAAATTAATACTGAATAGTTGAGCAAAATTGATTGGAAATGTTATAAGTACTACCTTGTTTTCAGTGTTATATGCTGTATAGGTTAAAAAGTTTTTACTATTAGGTATTTCTATATGAATTTTAACTAAATGATGAGTTTAGGGGTTGATTGAAGAATGAAGAGTATCAAATTCATCTTTATTTTATTTCTTTGTGTCTCCATCTTTAGTTTTTCCTTTTTCTTTTTTTATTATGATAAAGTTAGATCTATATTGCACAGCAATAAGAAAAATAGCATGCAGAGTTACAGTTAATTTTGACAATATGCGTTCAACTTGCCCCAAAAATATAAAATAATTAAAGAGACATTTTTCTTGGTATGATATGTGAGCCTTGACTCTTGAAGTGGAGTGTGCTTAAAGTTCACACTTTTCATGGACGAGGTAGATTTACAACGCTCTCTCCAACTAATGACCTTAAATATAGCATTAAAAGATATAGGGTGTGTTTACTTGGGAAGAACTTCCTCAAATTTGGTGGCAAGTGATATATTATGTATTACTCATTCCGGTTCACAATAAGTGATCAATTTAATTTTTAGCACGCGCATTAAGAAAATACTAAATTCTATATAAAAATACCTATTATGACTAAATTATCTTTAAATAACTATTTAATGTGAGGAGTAAGAAAATCTTTCAGAGATATGTACATAAGGATTATTTTGTAAAAACAAATTAAATTTTTTCTTGATTATATAAAAGGACATTTATTTTGAATCAAAATGAAAAAATAAATTGATGAACCGGAGGGTGTATTAATTAACCATAATTAAGTATCAAACGCATGCATGTAAAGTTGATCAACCAAAATCTTAAGAAGAAGTTAATTATCCAAATTAGAGAACAGATTTAATATAGTACTATCAGTTTTCTATAATCAAGTGACAAATTGAGGCGAGAGCATATATTAATTAATCATAATTAAGTATAAATTAAGTACATGCAAAGTTGATTATCCAAATTGATCAAGAAGAGGAAGTCGATTATATTCACAAACCTGGTTTCCAATATTTCCGTAGACATAGTTGTCATAATTAATATTTTACTACTAGATTCTACGTAATTAATGTAAACATTCACATTTTTAAACTTCCCCCAACAAATCATGGAATTATGTGTGCTTCCAAAAGAGCCCGTTTGGACATTAAAAAAAATCACTTTGTTTTTCAAAAATTTCACCTTTTTCTGAAATAAGTGTTTGGCCATAAATTTTCAAATTTTCACTTGAAGATGAATCTTGAAATTTTTCGAAATTAGAAAAACTCCAAAAAACTATTTTTCAGAATTTTCACTTAGATCACTCACAAAACTTCAAAATCAATCTAAAATTATATTCATATCCAAACACAAATCTAATTTTCAAATACCATTTTCACTTGAAAAAAATTTCACAATTCTTATATCCAAACGCCCAATGGAATCGCTTAGGAGTTTGTATAATCCCATTATAATAAATTAATGGAAATATAGAAAATATCAAATGTGGTAATGGTTTTTTTTTTTCTTTTAACAAACTTGGCACGTGCGAGGCACCAACAAGGTCTCCCGCCATTTCCAACAGAACCGATCGACTCTTTAACTAACTGAATTCCTCCTCTTGTATAACAAAAACCCTCTACATTTCGTTATCCTTCAGCAAATCCTAGTTTTACATTTACAGAAAGAGAAGAGCTCAAAGATTCAAGAACTTTCTCTCTTTGGCTTTCTGAAGAAAAAAAGAGATCATAAAAATGGCGGATAATCCTCGCAGGCACAGAAGGGTCAGAGCTCTAAGGCTGTGTGATCTTATCCCCATCTTTGTCTTTGTTTTTTTCATCTACCTTTGGTGCATCTCCAATATTGGTGCGTTCTTTCACCCATTTCAGTTTCTGCTTCTTCTTTTTGGAAATCTATATGTGTTTTCTCACATTACATGATCTTCTCTGTTCATTATGGTTGAACTTTTTACCATTTTTTAGCTCTCCTTTTTTTGGATTTTCTTGAGTTTTAGACACTAGTGCTGTTTTTGCCTTGTGATATAGTGGTAGCAATATAGGCATTTGTGTACTCTAAATGATAAAGGTCCTTTTGCTTGTGTTTTTTTCACTGTTTATTCTGGTAAAAAAATTCAGTTTTTTTTTATTTCCTTGAGTATCAGACGCTAATGGTGTTTTCTGTTTATTATTCTTGAAAAGATTTGCTGTTAATCTTTATATTTCTAAATTTATGCTGCTTGTACAGTAAAAATGGTGATCAGAAATGGAAGAACCATTGAACCCAACAGCATTCCTCTGTATCTGAACGATACACATTTCGATCTTGCAATTCTGAAATCATTACCAGAGAAAATAGAGTACAAATCTCCAGCTGAACCACTGAAAAGATCGAGCTTAAAGATCAACAATGAAGCAACTGAGATACCAACAACACCACCGCCATATCAACTACCCAACACCACCACATTTCCACCACCGCCGCCGCTGACGCGGCACCAAATCCAAGAACAGCAACTAAACAACATAATGGAAGCATTAATCGGAGCAGGTGATTTTGCAGGGTGGGCAAATTTGCTTTCCTCCACAGACTTATCATCTCTTCCACTCACCGCCACTTTCTTCATTCCGGGCAACGACGCCATGTCAAATCATCAAACACCTGGCGATCAAAATCTCAACTTAGACCCATTTCTCATCGCCTATCATATAATCCCACAACGCCTCTCTTTCACCGATCTCCAACAGTTCAAATCCAACACTCGCCTCCCAACTCTCTTACCTTCCAAATTCATCGTCATTACAAACAATTCTTTATCCAATTTTACTATAGATGGCTCTCAAATCACCTACCCAGATCTTTACGTAAATTCTGCTTTTACAGTACATGGTGTTAATAAAGTTCTTGAATATTCCGTTTATGGTGCTGATCCTCTGTTCTCTCCTCCAGAGAACAATACTGTGACTAATGAAACTGTTGCACCTATCCCACCAAAGCCAAAGCCAAAGCCAAAGCCATTATTATTTCCTGAAGGAGGTGGAGGTTTTATTGATGGTTGGAGGAATTCTAATTCAACTAGAGCATTTCCTATTGAGAAATTAATGTTTGACATATATGTTCTGTTTTTCATATTTTTTTGGGTTTGATATTTTTGAGAACTTATGGGCTATATTGTTCTAGGTTAATATTTTGATGAAGAGAATACTACTCTGAGAAACTGGATTACTGGTTTGTTTGTTTTTCATCGTAGTTTTTTGGGTCTGTAAATGGATCTCTGTTATGGTGAATACATGCAGAAATGAGAAAGTTTATTGTTTCAACATCTCACTATTTTATCTCCTTTAATTGCATAGTTATGCTTTTATGTGTGCTATAGTCAGCAAGATATTAAATTATCAACTTTTGGACTTTGATGTGATGTTTTCTCTGTGTATGGGTCGAAATCTGACCACATGAGAATGACATAAAAAAGGACGGCGAGAAGGCGATTAAGTCGTGCTTGTATTCACTAGGCACCATAAAGACGAGCATTTCGGCCACGGCCGAGGTCACCTAGTACATATACATGATAAGAGAATGATAGATGGACGTTTTTCTTCTTTTTTGGTCCTCCCCGAAGAGAGTGTACCTGATACTCAAGAGAAAGTTCAAAACCTTGTTACAGGTCTTTGTAATCATCATCATGGAATCAATAAAGATATATTCCGTAGCCGAGAGTGGTGCACCTTCTTGTTCTTCTTTATCATACATTACGGAGTAACAACATTGAGAATGTAAGCTGATCACGCTCAATTATGTCTTATGAAAAGACTAAGCGGGCGTTGCAAAAATAATCTGAGTATTTCGCCCAGAGTCGAATCCCACAGGGAATTAACCTATCAATTATTGTTGTTAGACTCACTCGATTCTCAGCAATCAATTTTCCAAAGGTGGTGAATATCAATTTCCGGTATTTTTACTAACTCCAACTGAATGAAATTAAGTAAACTAAAAGATAACTAATACTGAGGTGTAAACAAATGCAATAAGGATCTAAGGTTATGGTTTCGCCCGGTGATGGAATCCCTTCTTGTATATTTCATATAGTTTGGCCTAATTATCTCTATCAATCATGAACACTTATGGTACTGTAATTCTCTCTCGAGCAATTACGATAATTTACTAGACTCACTCTCTCGAGCTACGCTAGCCGACTTTTATTACAGTTCACTTTTGATTGCACTCAAGGTATCGTTATCTCTAACCCAACCTTTAAATCCTCGGTTATGGATCTCTCCTATACTTTGGTAGTGATGTTGTTCAACAACTACCTAAACATGTACTCTCTCTCGAGCAGATACACACTAAATAGGCACAGCTAATTGAGGGCCCTTCAATCAACTACAACAAGAACGTAGTTGAACAAATAGAGATGAAAACCAAGCAAACTATATTAATATAATAATAAGTTCATCCTCAACGGGTTCCACCAAAACCTTAGACTACAAATTAGCTATTCATAAAAGTATGTGAGACTACAATACTAAAAGTCATACCAACAATGAAAAATAAGAAGAAGAAGAAGGAAAAACTCGTAGAAGAATTTTCCCGCCTTGATCCTATTGTGTCTCTTGCCTCCTTAGGTCGAATTTTTGTCCAAAATATGTCCAATCTGCTAAAAATAACGTTCTCCCATGTATATATACCAAGTAGGGTCGGGCCCAAACAATTATATTGTTGACCCAAGTCACTGCATAGTTTTGAAGATTGACAAATGTCTGACCAGTTGAACCAGGTCCATCAGAGCACACATTCTTGAACTGAATAGCTGGCACATGAACCGTATACGCATAGGAGATATTTGTGATTGTGAAGTATCAATAAACCAAGAGATTGTCTCCTAATGCGAAAAGGTTGCAAACTGATGAGAAGAAGTTGAAGTTGAAATCAGCAAGGAAAGTAACAAAGGAAGGAAGTTGAGTTTAATATGAACTCTTTCTCCCAGGAAGAGTTGAACTAGAACTGAACGACAAACTCAACAACTGAATCTATAAATATTCGAAGTATTTCTGCTGGAATATTTTACGCACAAGTACTGAAGTGAATCAAGATATGAAAGCAAAATTCCCAGAGTATTTTGCAGGCAGAATTATGCGATACAAAGGCTACAGATCAGCTAGAAGAACCAGTTCCATTGTTTGTGTATTGAGTCTAGTTGATTGTAGTAGGTGTTCAATATTGTATCTTATCAGCTTTCATAGAAGCAATTATAATAGGTACACATTGTTCAAGTTAGAGTTAACTTGAAGCTTGTAGAAATAAGCTAGAGGCTAGTTGATATGAAGGGATTAGAGTTAGTCCTAGGATTACAAAAGAGTTTATTTTGTAAGTCCGTTTGGCTCAGAGTTTTTAGTGAAGAGTTTGAGAAAATTCTACTGAGGAGTAGGTCATGGTTTTTTCACCTTTTGAGCCAAGTGTTTTTCACGTAAAAATCTCTTTGTTTTTACTTTACCGCTTTTATTATTCCGCACCAGTAAAAGTTGGAACACAAAGAAGAACCAGATTCTTCTTGTGAGATAGCACTCGAAAAATTGGGTACCACACATTTAACCTATATTCTTGTGTGGTATTGACGTCTAAAACATAAATTGGTATCAGAGCAGGTTATCCTTGGAAAGGCTAACACCTTGGAAAAGATCAAAATGAGTGCACCACCTGGGAACTGGGAAGGTCAATCAACTGCAAGACCACCACTCTTCAATGACCAGTACTACTCTTGGTGGAAGAACAGGATGAAGGACCACCTGATTGGAGAAGACTATGAACTCTGGGACATAGTCACTGATGGACCTCTAGCTACAATGAAGAAGACTGTTGAAGGTTTAGATGCACTAAAGACTAGGGCTGGTTGCACTACTGAAGATCTGAAGAAATGGGAGAAGAATGCTAAGGCCAAGAAGTGGCTAGTTTGTGGATTAGGTCCAGATGAATACAACAGAATCCAAAGTTTCACCACAACCAAAGAAATCTGGGATACTCTACAAGTAGCCCATGAAGGAACACCTCAGGTAAAGAGGTCTAGAGGTACTCTACTATACTCTCAGTATGAAAACTTCACTATGAAAGAAGGAGAGACTATCCAAGAGATGTACACAAGGTTGACAACCTTGACTAATAAACTAAAGTCTCTTGGAAGAGTCATTCTTGAAGAAGACAGGGTTGAGAAAATCCTGACAAGGGTCTTGCTAATTTTCTGGGAAAGCAAAATCACTGTTATCCAGGAATCCAAAAATATGGCAACCCTGAGATTGTATGAGCTGATTGGAAACCTCACTGCCTATGAACTCAGAAGGAAAACAATGAAGATGGATGGTCCACAGAAGGAGAGGAGTCTAGCATTGAGAATCACTGAGGGAGCAGATCTGGAGGAAGATGAGATGGCCATGATTACCAAAGAATTCAGAAACTTTCTCATGAGGAATAAGGGCATCTCTAGAGGAGGAAACTACAACAAAGCAAAAGCTCCAGAAAGGCCAACCAACGAGGGATGCTACAAATTTGGTAAGACCGACCATCTCATCAAAAACTGTACTAAGTGGGAAGTAGAATGGAAAAAGGAGAGATATGAAAGAAGGAACATGAAGAAGGAACTGGTCCAACCCAAGAAAATCACAACTAAGGCTATGGTTGCTTCTTAGGGGGAAAGTTCATATGAGGAATTAGAAGATGGGGAGACTGAAGAACAGGCGCTCATGGCAATTGGAGAATCTAATGAGGAATCACATGAAGAACCAGAGGTAAGTATCTCCCATCTTAAAAACAAAATAAAGTTCCTATCTAAGGAAAAACTCTCTGAGTTGCTACTTGATTTCATAGATGATTCTGAGGAAACAACCAAAGAGAAGGATCAACTCTCTAAAGAATGTGCAATGCTAAAAGCAAAGTGAATGAACCTGGAAATCAGAGTCAGTGAATCTGAAAAGAAAAACACTGTCTTGTTGAACCAGGTTCATCCACTTGAGACTGAGATACTTGAACTAAAATCTGAGAACTTAAAACTGAGATTAGGATGCAGTAAAAAGGTTGTTGATCACTCTCATGTCATACTAGAGGAAAATTTGGGAAAACTAAAAGATAAAATGTATGCCAAGGATGAACATATAAGATCACTTAAAGAAGAGCTTGGCAAAGTCAAACATGAATTAGATAGAACTTGTAAATGGAATAAATCCTCTGATGCCTTGACATGGCTTCAAGAGAATCATAGTAGCAACCGGAGGGGGCTTGGTTTGGGGAGTCAATTGCCCAAGTGGGATCCCAAAAGCAAGTATCTCACTCTCCTTGAAAATAAAATCTACACCCACTGTGGTAAGAGTGGCCACACAAATATGAGTGTACTGCTAAAGAGCAGGCCTGTCAAAAAAATGAGAGGTTTGTCAAAAAGAAAAACTAGCTACCAAATTGGGCCAGAAAATTTTTTATTCATCCATTCTCTCATAGAAAAGGACCCAAACTAGTTTGGGTTCTTAAAACTAACCCCTGATTTCCTTTTGTAGGTACAAGTGAGAGGAAGCAGCCAAATTTGGTTTTTGGATAGTGGCTGCTCAAAACATATGGCGGGGAACAAGGAACAGTTCCTTTCACTTGAAAACCTCAAAGGAGGAAATGTCTCCTTTGGAAATGGAAAGAAAGGTGAAATTATAGGGGTTGGCAAAGTAGGTAAGGATGACACACGTTCCATCGAACATGTGTACTTGATAGATGGCTTGAAATATAGCCTGATCAGTGTGTCACAATTGTGTGACAGAGGTAACCTGGTTGCTTTCACTTCCACAAAATGTTTTGTGATTAACTTGCTTACTGACAAGATTGTTTTGCAGGGAAAGAGAATGAATAATATCTATGTCATAGACTTGTCCACACGGTCTGAAAATGAACTCACTTGCTTAAGTGTTTTGGACAGTGATCCCCTCCTTTGGCACAAACGACTTGGACATGCAAGTCTAAATCAGCTTAACAAATTAGTCTCTAAGGACTTAGGGGTGGGACTTCCTAACATTAAGTTCAAGGAAGACAAAGTTTGTGAGGCATGTGCAAGGGGGAAGCAGGTAAGATCCTCATTCAAAAGTAAGAAAATGGTCAGTACCACCAGGACGTTGGAACTGGTTCATCTGGATCTGTGTGGTCCAATGAGAACTCTGAGCAGAGGTGGTAAGAAATATGTGATGGTGTTAGTTGATGATTACTCAAGGTTCACGTGGACCTTATTTCTGGCATCTAAGGATGAAGCATTTGATATGTTCATCACATTTGTTAAGAAAACTCAAAATCAGTTAGGACATCAACTAGCATCAATAAGATCTGACCATGGTACTGAATTTGAAAATGCTAAGTTTGCTGAGTTCTGTGATGAACATGGTATCAATCACAACTTTTCTGCCCCTAGAACCCCACAGCAAAATGGGGTTGTGGAAAGAAAGAATAGAACTCTTGAAGACATGGCAAGAACCATGCTTCTTTCTAGCAAACTACCACACAACTTCTGGGCAGAAGCAATAAACACTGATTGCTATATAATCAATAGATGCATGACCAGGCCACTGGTAGAGAAAACTCCCTGTGAATTACTTAAAGGGAGAAAACCCAACATATCCCATCTTAGGGCTTTCGGATGTAAATGCTATGTGCACAATAATGGCAAAGATTCCTTAGGTAAATTTGATCCCAGAAGTGATGAGGGAGTATTCTTGGGATATTCATCACATAGTAAAGCCTATAAAGTGTACAATAAAAGAACTATGTGTGTAGAAGAGAGTGTGCATGTTGTCTTTGATGAAACTAACACTCTTTCTGAGAGACAGGAACCAGAAGATGAGGAGCTTGGACTGGTGAGAAGCAGTGAACACATTGAAGCATCCATGGAAGATGGAACATGTGATGGACCAGGTCCAACTACCCCAAGTAACATGACATGAGAAACTCAACATGTGAATCCTGGCCCTGATCCTATTCCACAACAACAAAATAACATGGAACTATCCAGAAGTGAACTACTAGTACTCAAACCACACCGATATCAGAGTTCTCACCCTCTTGAGAACATCATAACAGATTTGTCATCCGGAATCAAAACAAGAGCTTCCTTGAAAAAACTGTGTGCGTTTGATACCTTCCTATCCTTAATCGAACCAAAGAACATTGGTGAAGCCCTACAAGATGTTGATTGGGTAAATGCCATGCAAGAGGAGCTGAATCACTTTGAAAGAAGTCAAGTATGGAACTTGGTACCCAGGCCACTAGACATATCAGTGATTGACACGAAGTGGGTCTTCAGGAACAAGCTCAATGAGGATGGAACTGTTACATGAAATAAGGTTAGACTAGTTGTTCAAGGGTATAGTTAAGAAGAAGGAATTGACTATGATGAGACCTTTGCTCCTGTGGCAAGATTGGAGACAATCAGACTTCTTATAGCATTTGCTGCACATATGGAATTCACTCTCCATTAGATGGATGTTAAGAGTGCCTTTCTCAATGGCTATTTGAAGGAAGATGTATTTGTCAAACAGCCTCCAGGTTTTGAAAGCAAAGAGTCACCTGATCATGTATATAAACTTGACAAGGCTCTTTATGGTCTCAAACAAGCACCTAGAGCATGGTATGAGCGATTGTCAAAATTCCTGCTGGAACATGGTACAAACGAGGCAAAATTGACAGTACTTTGTTCCTAAAGAAAAAGGGGAAGGATCTTCTGATTGTGCAAATATATGTTGATGATTTCATATACGGGGCAACCACTGAAAAGCTTAGAAAGGAATTTGCTACACTAATGGGGAGTGAATTTGAAATGAGTATGATGGGTGAGCTAAACTTCTTCTTAGGCTTACAAATCAAGCAAAACCCACATGGAACAATGATTCATCAACAAAAGTATGTGAAAGAACTCCTCAAGAAGTTTAAAATGGAGGACTCAAAGGAAACATACACCCCAATAACCACAACTACCAAATTGGACGTGGCTGAACCTGGTTCATCAGTTGATCAGAAGATATACAGAGGGATGATTGGGTCTCTATTATATCTCACTGCCAGCAGACCTGATATTGTGTTCAGCGTGGGACTGTGTGCTAGGTTTCAGGCAAATCCAAAGGAGTCCCACCTCACTGCAGTAAAAAGAATTTTGAGATATCTGAAAGGCACCACTAATTTGTGCCTTTGGTATCCTAAAGGTAGTAATTTCGACCTTGTAGGATATGCTGATGTTGATTATGCAGGTTTCCTGGTTGACAGGAAAAGTACTTCAGGCATGGCTCACTTTTTGGGCTCTTGCCTTGTCTCTTGGGTCACCAAGAAACAAAATTTAGTAGCTCTGTCTACTGTTGAGGCTGAATATGTGGTTGGAGCCTCTTGTTGTGCTCAATTGCTATGGATCAAGCAATAACTCATGGACTTTGGTATAGATGTGGGATGCATTCCTATTTTCTGTGATAACACTAATGCTATTAGTATGACGAAGAACCCGGTTCATCATAAGAGAACTAAGCACATAGATGTTAGGCATCATTTCCTAAGGGATAACTATGAAAAAGGAATGATCTCAATCGAATTTTGTGCTACTGATCATCAAATTGCTGACATATTCACTAAAGCACTGAGTAGGGAGCATTTTGAGAGAAACATGCTTGAATTAGGGATGATTAAGATCACCTAATTGAAAAAACAAACATGAAAAAAAAATATTTGAAAAAAAATGAAAAAAAAATTTAGCTAGAAAATTCTAATTAGGTACTTAATCAGATTAATCATTGCTCAGTATCATGTCTTTATTGCCATACTCTTTTGCCATGTATTAATATGATTCCCTAGTTGCTAATGATGTTTCTCTATCTTTGTAAATTGAGGCAAATTAAAGATTTTAACAGGATGAACCTAGTTCATCCATGCTGGTTCATATGACTGACAAGGTACGTTCTCATCTCCATACATGTATTAATTCAATTACAGTCATACATAAGTAGGACTCTATCTATATTTGGTTCATATTCAAATACTTCGTACTTACCCAAAATTGAACCAGTTTCAAGAAGTCCCGTCTCACTTAATTAGCCTAGTTTTAAGGGGAAAATAACTGTCTAATCAATGTCAGTCCTATATCGATTAGACTCCCACTTGAGTTAATACTCTGTCGTTACAATCTCCCTAGCCACATCTTATAAAAGGGTCATCATTACTCTTCTCTTCATAAAGTAACCGTCGAACCAAGTTCAACTCATTCTACACAAACCAAAACTGATCACTCGCCTTTTCTTCCTAACAACACACAATCATGTCTTCACCTCCACCTTCTTCTTCTTCTTCTTCTTCTTCTACTTCATCACCTAATCGTGATTACGATGGAGGAAATTCTGAATCTGAATCTAACTCCCCATCTGTATACAGTTCTCAATCACCAGAAAATTCGTCAACCCCTGAAAACATACCTATTCCTGAACCCACACCAAACCTTACTCTAGCCCCCAGGGGTCGCCGTGTGAAAATTCTTGCCAGAAAGACAGTTGCTTCTGGTTCTAGAGCAAGATTCTTGGAAGAAATTCTACAGGCTGATAAGGATCCCAATGCTGAATCATCAAGTGAATCGTTTAAATCAGCCAATGAGGAGGAAGCACCTGGTTCACCAAATTTTGAACAAGGTAATCTTGATGCTATCTCTAAATCTGTTAATGCTGAGAACAAGTTTGTTCTGGTTGGGTCGGTGGTAGATGTTGAAGTGCCGAGTAGGCAAAGAGAATTGGGAAAAAGAAAAATTCTTGAGAGAGAAGGTGGAGATGGAGTTGTAAGGGGATCTAGGGAGGATGGCACCATACTGGCTATCCGTGGTCCCATTTTTGAGAATGTTGGAGATGAAGTCACAGAGTTAGGGGGAAGTGTAGTTGAGGAGGCCACAGCAGGTCTAGCAAGCTTGAGGAAAAGAGCAGATGAACCTGGTTCATCTGGGGACGAGACATTGACTGAAAGGCTAAAGAAACTGGGGGAGTCCTATAACCCCAAGAAAAGGAGGACTCAGAAGTCCAAGGAAACATCTACCCCAGTTCCTCCAAAGAAGAGGAAAGCTATTGTTTCTGCTGATGCTCCTGTCCCTAAGATGCGTGCTACTCATAATACTGTGAGAGAAGAAGAAGAAAAGTTGGAGAAGGCTCTGCAAGAGAGCAAGAAAAAGAAGGCGGCAAAGGGTAAAACTAATATTGGAGAGCTTGTTGAGGATGTTGTTCTTGAGGAGGAGATGTTGGACCTGGTCCAACAAGAGGAGCAGATTGCTCCACTTGTGGTTGGGACACCAAAACCCAAAAAGGCTAAGGCTTCTTCAAAGAAGCCGGCTGCTGTGTCCGCCGCAACTCCAAGCATTGCCAAAAGGACCAAGTCCAAGGAAAAGAAAATGAAGGTTGTGGAGAAAGATGATGATGCAGACTGGAGTGGAGAAGAGGAGAAGGAAGATGACGTGGAGACTGACAGAATCATAATGTTTGGCAAGCGAACAATCTTGAAGGGTAAGTTATTCAAAGATCTAGAGGAGCCTGGAATGAGATATCTACAGGACACTCTGGACGTGCAGGGATGGAAGGACATGGTCCTTCGCATGGAAGGCAGGCTAGCAAGGGATGAATTGGTGGAATTCATGGGAAATGACATTTTCAAAGACGGCAGGGTCGCCTCTATGGTCAAAGGAGTTCAAGTTTCCTTTTATGCTAAAGAGTTGGGTGAAATTCTGAACATACCAGCTGAGGGCTATGAGGACTACACAAGGCAGTTATGGCCTTGTCTAGATGAGATGGCCTCAGCAATCAACATCACCAGATTCTTCAGTGACAATGAGAGGGAGATTGAACCCAGGACGGTCTACAAAAGTGAAATGAATCTAGATCACAAGTTGTTCTTTGAGTTTGTCATCAAATTCATGTTGCCCAGACAAGAAAGAAGGCACATAGCCAACTATATGGATCTGACTCTAATGGAGTGTCTGTACTGGGGAAAGCAAATCAATTGGCCAGCTTTCATCATCCAACTCTTAGATAGAGTTTTGAATGGAACCAAAGCACATGCAATCCCATATGGATTTATTCTGACAGCTGTGCTTGCACATTTTGGGGTTCATGCGAAGAAGGCTGAAATGGAGACTGCCAATGATTATTTTGGGAAGGAAACTTTGATGCCCTGTGATTACATTGTCAATGTTCCTGCAGATGAACCTGGTTCATCTAGGAAGCAACCAGTCAACAGCAAAGTAAGAACTCTGGTGCAAGAAAGCGAGATCAAGGATCTGGAGATCCTTCGTTTGAAATCTCGTGTGATTGAGGTTGAAGCTGAGCGAGATGCTCTCAGGGCTGAATTAGCAAAAGAGAAGGAAAAGAACGAGGGTGTTCTTCAGCAGATGCTTTCTCTTCTACAATCCAAGACCACAACCTCCTCTGCACCTTCCCATCCTTAGGTTGTCCAGAGCTACCCAATAACCCTTCAGTGCCCAGTTCGGGACTTGTTTCTATTTTTTTACTTGTTTCTGTTGTCTTTTGACTCTGTTTTTTTGCTCATGGTTTTTGATTGTTTTTGCTTTTAATTGTCTGGTGTTTGATGTTCGTTCCTAATCAATGAATATGATGTTTAGTTATTGACTTGTCTCAATTTATTAGTTAGCTTACATTTATTGGTTTCTTGTGTTGATTAATCATGTTTTGCACCCGGAGTTGCCTCAAATGGCCATGAGTAATAATTAATAAATCTTGTAAGTGCATCATTTTGCAACTTTTCGATGATGCCAAAAGGGGGAAGATATGTGCTGAATTTTTCAAAAAAAATTCAAAGTGATATTTATAACCTAATGAACCTGGTTTCTCTATGATTAATGCTTAAAATTGTACAAAAGTGTTTGAAGTGTATACAGGATTAAGCACAGAGTTTGTCATCATCAAAAAGGAGGAATTTGTTGACCCAAGTCACTGCATTATTTTGAAGATTGACAGATGTCTGACCAGTTGAACCAGGTCCATCAGATCACACATTCTTGAACTGAATAGCTGGCACATGAACCGGATATGCATAGGAGATATTTGTGATTGTGAAGTATCAATGAACCAAGAGTTTGTCTTCTAATGCAAAAAGGTTGCAAACTGATGAGAAGAAGTTGAAGTTGAAATCAGCAAGGAAAGTAATAAAGGAAGGAAGTTGAGTTTAATACGAACTCTTTCTCCCAGGAAGAGTTGAACTAGAACAGAACGACAAACTCAACAACTGAATCTATAAATATTCGAAGTATTTCTGCTGGAATATTTTACGCACAAGTACTGAAGTGAATCAAGATCTGAAAGCAAAATTCCCAGAGTATTTTGCAGGCAGAATTATTGTGCGACACAAAGGCTACAGATCAGCTAGAAGAACCAGTTCCATTGTTTGTGTATTTAGTCTAGTTGATTGTAGTAGGTGTTTCAATATTGTATCTTATCAGCTTTCATAGAAGCAATTGTAATAGGTACACATTGTTCAAGTTAGAGTTAACTTGAAGCTTGTAGAAATTAGCTAGAGGCTAGTTGATACAAAGGGATTAGAGTTAGTCTTAGGATTACAAAAGAGTTTATTTTGTAAGTCCGTTTGGCTCAGAGTTTTTAGTGAAGAGTTTGAGCAAATCCTACTGAGGAGTAGGTCGTGGTTTTTTCACCTTTTGAGCCAGGTGTTTTCCACGTAAAAATCTCTGTATTTTTACTTTACTGCTTTTATTATTCCGCACCAATAGAAGTTGGAACACAAAGAAGAATCAGGTTCTTTTTGTGAGACAACACTCGAAAAATTGGGTACCACACATTTAACCTATATTATTGTGTGGTATTGACGTCTAAAACATCATATATCTTCTTCTACGCGAAAAAGGATGATTTTCCAGGTCTGGACTAGCGCGGTCACGCTAGTGGCCGCGCATATGGCCTAGTATTCTGCCCCAGTCCGCGGTCGCGGTTTCGACCGCGTTTTTCACCCTGTTCCGTTTGGAATTTGGAAAAACGTAAAACATGAAAGTTGTAGCCCTTTAAGTTAACTTTCCAAACTTATATTATATAGCCAAAATGTAGTTCATAGCAAAAGGTTATGTCCATTTTACTAGACAATACGCAATATGCCTCCTCGAGTCTTCGTTTGTTCTTAACTATAAAATTTGACTCCCGAACACGATCCCGACTTAATTACTTGAGCTTTTACTCAGAATTTAAAGCTCCAAATCACTTAAATTCATTCCATAACATCTACATAGTTCGAAATCACTCCTACAAGGCATAAAACATACAGTTAGTGCAAAACACTAGCGATTAAAGCTCAACTCAATTAAAGTGCAGTAAACTAGAGTGTAATAAGCGACTAAAATACGTAATTATAACCTATCATCATAAGCCCATTATTTACACATCTTTTGTAATCTTAATGAGTTCTCAAGCTTAGCCATATCCGATTTTTCTTACTTAATATTCTTCGATCTAGAGTTAATTATTCTTGGCTAGGATTTACCTCCTATCTTCTCATTAATTCGTTTTAAGAAAAGGTTAACACTTTTTTGGTAAAATATTTTGGTGCCGTATGTGGGGATTTTCTAGCCAAATATTAGTTCCCTCTAGATTCATACATGACCCCAATTCTATCTCCCATTCGGTGAAGTTTCTCCCTACCAAGAGTGAATCATCACGCTAAACCGGAGTTATGTCTGGTTTACACACGAAAATTGTGTCGCGCCCCAGCAGCAGCCCTGATGCATTGTGAACATGAGCCATCGTAGCGGGACTACGATTACGCATACCAAGCACGTACATAATCCCATTTCCAGGTAAACACCCAACATCCTCTACATCATGCGCATATCGCCTCCCCTTTTATAGTATGAGACAACGTTTGTGGTGTAATTTACTGAATAAGATGCTCCTCATCTGCATTTTATGGTAATAGCTTACATTTCTGCCATCTCTGTGTGACTGGGACTGAGATAAATTGGGACTTAAACTCAAGAACCTGATGGAGGAGTAGATCGTTCATCCACGAGATGCCAAAACTCGACCAGTGACAAAGCAGAGCGCGAAGTCGAAACCGACGTCAGGCAAGAAAGTAGCACCAGAGTTTGGAACAAGACAAGCCGCCCATGGCGCGATCCCTAGTCCATCGCCAAATGGGGGACTTCCCAGATCTAAAAAAGCGCAGTCCGCGAGGGAAACACGGCCAACCCTCATTCATCAGCTGAGCAGTTGACTAAGGTAACAAATGATTGCATATACTTCTAACCCGATATTCCTAAAAATAAAAAAATGAAACAGAGAACTGAGGTGTACCCCTTAAGTACGCAAACGAAGGCTAGTCAACATACATCCTCCAAGTTCCTCCCTACGTCAAATGGGAGACCAGGAAAACCTCCCACTCAGTACCGTACTACGAATAACAGACAAACGGCTCTGAACAAACTTGCATCATTAAGAAACAATCTCCATAGCCTGGGGTTGGGCGGTGAACCCATGGAACGCGCAGTCTCCCCAACACAAGCAGGGCATGAATATGAAAAAGTTGCTTGTATGCTCGCCATGGCGATACTACGCCCATTTCGGCCAACTAAATACTACGAATCAAATCCAAACTTCGTTCGAATTGATCGAGTCCCAGGGTGACCAAAAGTCCCATCAACGATCTCTCCAGGCCGAGCAATGAAGGGACTAGATAGACTGGACTCATCTTGACGCATACATAAGCTATGCAGTAGCGCATAGTGTTCTCCAATAAAAGCAAGGCAACATCAACATTCTTACTACTCCAAGGCCCCCGGCCATCGCCAAACGAAATATAATTCTACATCGTTCGAAAAAAAATAAAGTTCGACCTCACTCGAACTCATAACATGTTATAATTTTACCTCGCTCGAATTCACACCATACGGCCCTCGGCCGTCGCCAAGCTAAAATGAAATTCGACCTCACTCAAATCAGATGAAATTCGACCTCGCTCGAATCAAATACAATTCAACCTCGCTCGAATCAGATGAAATTCGACCTCGCTTGAATCAAATAAAATTCAACCTCGCTCGAATCAAATAAAATTCGACCTCGCTCGAATCAAATGCAATTTGACCTCGCTCGAATCAGATGAAATTCTACATCGCCAGAATCAAATACAATTTGACCTTGCTCGAATCGGATGAAATTTGACCACGCTCGAATTAAGTGAAATTCGACCTCTCTCGAATAAAGTAAGGTTCGATCCCGTCGAACTCCTAGTTGAAAGACAGGGACTCATCACGAGAAAATCCGAAGATCTTTTTCAAAAGAAAAAAGGGGAGAAAGCCAGGGATATACATCCAAAGACAAACCGAATCGTATTAAAAAATTTACATGCGCACAACGTCTTACAAGAGGCCAAAACGGGCCCCCAAAAGAAAAAAATAAGAAGTAACGACGAGCTACCTAAAAGAAAGGAACAAAAAACTAAGTGCGAAAGCTATAAAACTTCACTTAGCCTCGCCTCCACCATCGCCTCCACCACTGTCATCATCAGAAGTGAGCCCATCCTCGGCCTCAACATTCCCACCTCCCTCCGGTGACGAAGGGTCATAACCGTAGGCAAGACGAGCCTCACGTGCCTTAGCACGAACATCTTCGAAGACGGCCTCAGCAACACTCCCATTCGCTCGCAAGTCCTTGTATATGTCTCGTTGGGCCTCAACATGGACCTATATCTCATACAAAGGGCGAGGAAAAATAACGGAGGCAGATTCCTGAGGGGGGTTCCGAGCCAACAATTGCGTCTTCTCAGCCTCGAGAGCCACAACTTGGTCTCCCAGGTTCGAGGCATCCTGCTCAAGCACACCAATCCGCTTCTCGAGACTCGCCTCCCTCAGTGCGGCCGTCACCTTCTCGGCCTCCCGTTGAGACCTAAGGACATGGATAATGTCTTTCAACGCCGCTACTCTCGCCAAGACTGTCACTCGGGTTTCTTCGGCACTCTCCAATTCGGCCACCTTCCCTTCTAACTCGACCACTTTCTCCGTCCACACTGCACTTAGACTGGCAACTCAAGTGGCATTCTTCTCAAGCTCGGCTCGTAAAGATAACGCCTTCGCCTGAAGGTCATTGCACTCCGCCGCAACCCCTTTGCACACCTCGAGCTCCTCGTCTTTAATTCTGAGCAGCCATTCAAGCTCGCTACATATGCGAATAGACCGCACCAGATCCTTGTCCTTCTTCTCCAACTCCTCCCTAAGGGATCGAGTATCACCACCCTCCCTAAGTTGCGCATGCATCTCTCGACACCTGTTGTGATACTTTGCGACCATCTTAAAAAAGACATCGGTCCCCGTCTTAGCCCGATGAGCGCTTTCGATCTCCAACATGTAAGTCTAAAAAAAACAACAAAACGAGAAAGAGAGGAAGAATCAGCGAAAGCAAAGACACAAAACAAAGAAATTAACGAAAGAAAACTCACCCTCAAGGCCATTCCAGCCACACCGCGTGACAAACCAGAGTCGCTAATCTCCCAAAGAGACCCGCTTTTGGCGGCGGAGCACAGAATGTCGAATTGGGGCACCAAATCCACTGTATCCTCCAACAGGTTAAAGTCCGACGAGATTTCAAGCACATGGGAAGGACCTCCCACCCTCACATCGACACTGGTAAAGCCTTCTTCAGACATCCTTATGTCCTCAAGATCAATGTCCAAATCAGACTCGTAGTCATCCACCACCACGCTCTTCGACCTCTCATCAGCCGAATAGGAGGTGCGGCCCTGCCGAGATGTAGATGGTCCACTCGAAGTAATTGTGGCGGCCGCCAAACTCTGCCCCAATACCACAACGACCCTTTCCATGCCCGAACGGGTACCGCTTCCACTCCCAGGCCGGTATCGCCTCCGGTTTCAGACACCATCGAAATAGAGTCAACCCTAGAGGGCCCTTCAATCGAAGACGACTTCTCTGACGCTATCCTCCGCCTCTTTGACGGGGCCTCTTCTCCATCACCATGAAGAAGTTTGCCCGCCAAATGAACCGTGGGGACCGGAGAGTCCGACCGAGGAGTAACCTCCATACGACCAGATCTGTACGTAGACTCAATTTGCGAAATAGCCCAATTTCGGGCGCCCTCTTCAGCAACTGCCCCTTAGTACGAGCCTAGCAGAAGAAGACGAGTGATGAAAAACAAGAACGGGAGCCCTCACCCTTCTCGCTCCTCTCCGACCTGTCAATGAGACATAAGACCAAATGAAAATATAAGGCAAAGAAAAACATAGAGCGAAGGTTAAAGTAACTAAGACCAAGACAAGGCGGCCTACCGGCAGAAGGTTTGCGCCGAAACCTCTAGTGGAAGGGGGCCCATGCACGAATTCCCACCGTATGAGGCTGAACCGAGCTCACCCACCTGCGAATATCAGCAACTTGTGGAAGGGGTAATCTCTCGGCTTCGACAACAAAAATAATCAACGAGATCACTAGGGGGAAAAAACCGACAAGCGTTGTAAGAAAAGAAAAGAAGATAAGGAAGAAAGACCTACGGGCGAAATTCCACATCTCACGGAAACCAGCGGGGTTAGACACCACGTGCTCCGTGCGGACATAGAAAAAGCTCTCCCAGAAGCGGCGGTTGGTCTAGTCGTTCATCCCGACCACCAGGCTCTTGGTGCCTCGATGATGAAGATGTAACATAGTGCCCCTATGAAAACTAGGGACAAAGAGATGAAGTAGGTGTTGAAGAGAAACCCCATGGCCGGCCAGCTCCGCAAACTTGATGATCTTTAAGAAGTGTTTGTATATATACGGGGTGATATGGGTCGGACACACCCTGTAGAAGCGGCAGAAGTCCGCCGCCAGAGAGGGGAGGGGAAGCGTGTACCCGATGATAAAAGGGTATGCGTAGAATGCACAGTACCCTGGGCGATGTATGTGCACAATGTCCGAACCCCCTAGAACGAGTTCGATATGCTTAGGGATTCTCCATTTAGCTTTGAACGCCGCGACATCCATAGTAGAAAGAACAGACTCGGGCTTATCTTCAGCAAGGCTATTGAAGTCAGTCTTTGCCTTCCCTTGGCGGGGCACCACCTCGTCCACTGTCGGAAAACTCTCATCCTTCTCCAGACTCACTCCCTCTTCGAGGGAGGGTATATCATTTTCCGACACCGGAGCACCAACGACGCGATCAGAGTTAGAAGAAGTACTAACCATCATTTTGGTTGATTGTATAGGTGGGGAATGTAAATAAAGAAGGGTAATGACCATAGGGATTGTTGGCAGAAAAATAAATACGAAGAACTAGGGGAGAATAAAGAATGCTTTTAGGACTTTCTTATGAACGATTGGGGAACACATTCGAATGGGAAACTATTTCCTATTTATAGATACATGAATATGATGCTTTAAGAAACTAAGCGCCACCTTTTTTAAAAAATAAAGGAAGAGGCACGGGAAATGATGCGACACACGGAGAACGTGTGCCATAATGACACCTGATGAACTTAATGTCATTTCAAACTGACACACTGATCTGACGAAGCACTCGAAATATCACATCATCATCTGGTTAAGAGGCGCTCTCCCATCGCCCAAAAATGTTTAGATTTCTCAAAGGTTTTCGAATTAACGAGGTCCGCCCATCGTACTTGCCCAAAGGCAAACTCAATAGGCGGAGGGACTAAATGTAAGGGTCGAAATCTGACCACATGATAATGTCATAAAAAAGGATGGCGAGAAGGCGATTAAGCCGTGGTTTTATCCACAAGGCACCATAAAGACGAGCATCTCGTCCACGGCCGAGGTCGAACCATCAGAAAGCCTCTACGGCGAAGCACACGCCATGGCGCTTAAGGAGGTCTGTTTAACCAAAGAACCAGAGTTTTTAGTCAAAGCTATTTTAAGAAGTACCCGGGCTTATGATAACCAAGAAAATTAACTAAAAAGTATAATAGAAATAAGACTTGAAAAATAGGAAAGCAATAAGAGCACAGAAAAGTAAATATATTTCAGTCGTGGTTCAAATGTGTCCATACAAGTGAGATTTTACTCCCTTTTATAGGGAATTTCTTAATATAACGTCTACTCTTCTTAATGATTGAGCATTAATGATTAATAATACCATTAATGTAATGTTACAATAGGTAATCGTAACTGTTGCGTGAAAATTCTGTAACGTTTGGCTCATTGATTGAAGATCTTTGAATCTGCCCTTTATTCTGCCCTGGTTCATTCTGACCGTGTCTCTTCAACTCCTCAATTAGACTGGAGCTCCCGCTTCTAACGGTCCCGTGTGTGTATTACTCCGTACCTCTTTCTAAATTCTTATCCAGCTGTCATGTTTCCATTGGTCTACGTAGATTGCTTTGTCATTAGAGATATTACACGTGTGAAGTTTTATTTTTTACCAATACATAGTATCCCCTCACTTACCATTTATTTATCAATTAAATACTTGGTAAGTGGATACTAATTTATGGAGGGAATTCTTTGTCGCCGTTTCACTCGTACCATTGTATCTGTCTCTGAACGTATGCGCCGCTTGTCACTTCCATTAAATTCTTGTTCCACGTGGTGTTTTCGGATTGGTTCTGCAGTTCATCAGCGCATTTTAGGGCTTTTTGCGGCTGCATCAGTCACGAAGTGACAATTTTAATAATGACTTTCACATCAGTGTTTTTTCCATTTTTTGACGGTTGCCTTTGTGTATATAAATCCCTTTTATCCTTTGCTTCTACGAAAAACTTCTAACTCTATTTCACTGCTTGTAAGTTCTTCTTTCATGCAAATATGTCTTCTTCAAATAAAGAACCTAAAAAAGTAATTATAGTAGATGAATTATCTCCTTCTTCTGCTCCAATCTGGAGTAGGAAGGGCGGTAGATTAAGGAGCTTGGGTTCAACACCTTCTAGTGGTTATTCTTCTTCTCCACGTAACATTACTCCCCCACCAACTTCTAGGGTTAGTGTTACTCCATCTTCTTCTAGGGCTAGAGCTTCTAGATCTTCTTTTAAGAGTAGAGAGTCTAGTGAACCACTTCGTGAACCAAAGGTTGATGAGATTGTACCCGCTAAATTTTCTTTAGTAAATGATAGTGAAGCGATAAGAAAGAAACTTTCCTCCATGATATCTCATGATCGCGCTGATCTTTACCCCACTCAAATCACTGCGGGTTCGATTTCTCTTGTGCGCAGAGATTGTTATTGGAAATCTGACTTTCCAGTCTTAGTCCCCAATGAAAATCAAAGAATAACTTCTTACAAAGCTGGCTATTCATTTGTATATACTTACCCCTTTACTTTAGGGTTCAAGCCTCCTATCGACCCTGTCATTATTGAGTTTTGTTGATTTTTTAACGTGTGTTTGGGACAAATCGGTTCTATTATCTGGAGGGCAGTAGCATGCCTCAGATATTTGGCCAACTTGGTTTCAATTCCTTTTACCTTTTATCATATTATTCATCTCTACTCTCCTAAGTTGTTCCGCCAAGGATTTTTTACTCTTGTGGCTTGAAGTAAGAAAATTTTAGTCACCCCCGATGATGATAAAGATAGAAGTTGGTATTCCCAGTTTGTTGCAGCCCCTACAAAAGGATTAGTAGTTGAAGAAAATCTCCCCTTCACTGAGAAGTGGAACTTTTCACGTGAGTTCAATTTGCTCACTTTATTCTTTATTCTTAATAGATTTTCAGTACCGTGACTGTTTTTTTTTTTCCAGCAACCATGGGAACCGTCGAGGAGATCTCCGATTTTCGTGGATGGGTAGAAAAATTATTGTTGATTGCTCTAATGGAAGAACGTTCTTGGAAGTACCTCTCGGCGAGGTTTGGTTGGAAAGTGAAAACCCATGGTAGGTTTTTTTTTTACATTTCCTTTATCTCCTTTTTGAGTTTCTCTAATCCCTTTTTTTGTTAGGATTTCCTGCTCGTGGTGTCACCGTTGTTGCGATAACTACCTCAAATCTTTCTTTGTCTAAGTCTCAAGAAATTATTTTGAAATCTTCTTCGTCAAAAAGGAAAACGGATAGGACTTAGACCTTAGAAGATGAGGAGGAACATGAAGAGGGCTCGTTGGTTCGAAGGCCATGATCAAGGAGAAGAGTCGTGTCTGATGACGAGTATGCTCCTCTTATTAGTCCATCTTTCGTGCCTGAGTCTGAGCATTCTGCCCGTGTACACTTTGAAGAAGAAACTCCTTCCGCAGCCAATGAGTCAATTGAGTAGTTATTCCATCAAGATTTTGGCTCACTTTCGGAGGAGATGCCTCTTGCCATTCTTTCTCCATCTGCTCCAGTGGAACTTCAATATGTCGTGCCTGTTGTTGTTTCTGCACCCCCGCCTGTTCCACCCGTGGCTCCTTCATCTACCCCTACTCCCGTGCCTTCTATTGTCGAAGTAGGGTCTTCTAGTAATGGGGAGATGAAGCAAATTATGATAGAGGTTCCTGCGGGAGGTAGCCTCTAAAAGAAATCAAGCCAGACAGATGTATGGTTGAAGCCTCTAATAGGCCCGGTTGAGAAGTCTAAATTAGAAAGCCATAGCTCCCTGACTTGGATGAATGAGATTGTACACTGATCCTTAAAGGTATCCTTCATGTTATTCCTTCTTTAAAATTAATCTTTACCATATCTAACTTCCCTTTTTTATGTAGATCAACCTCATTGGTACAGAGTTGATAAAAAGGATCGTCCATACGGAGCAGTTAATGAATGACTATCATATCTAGGCTGATAACTGGAAGGAGCAATTTGAGAGCCTTCAACTTGATATGGAAGCAGTAGAGGAGGAAAAGTGTACCTTAGAGCAGCAGTTTAGAGTGATAGCAGCAGAATTAGCCATTGAAAAGGCTTCGTTGAACCAAGAAGGCAAGGATAAGAATATCATGGAATCTTCATTTGCTGAACATCTTTCCCGTGCTTATGAAGAAATAAGAAGCTTGAAGGCTTTTCTAAAAAAGAAGGAGGCTTATGCTGGCGAACTCGTGCAGTCACTTACTCAAACTCAAGAAGACCTCCAAGAATCCTCAAACAAGGTTCAATTTCTAGAGAGATCCCTTGCCCCTTTTACAAGCTTCTTATGATGCTGTTGTGGTTGAAATGGATGAGCTGAGAGCGGATGTTGAACAATGGGAGAAGGACTACGAAGCTCTCGAGGATAAGGAAGTTGTCGATGTGAGTTGGGTTTATTTGAATACCCGGCTTGATACATTGACAGAAATGGGTCAGGAAAATTTTGACTTACAAGATGAAATTGCCAAAACTAAGGAGACAATTGAAAGGTCTCGGCAAAGTCAAAAATTTTCATCACCTGAAGTTAAAGTTCCCGCGGGTGATGAGATCGTTCCTGATGAAGTTCTTTCCCAACCCTTTCCATCTCAAACTGCTCCTTCTGCTGATGAAGATAATCCCCCAGTGTCTAGTGAAAGTGTTTGTTAAACCCTTTTTTTTTCTTTGAATAAATTGGTGGTTACCCCCGGTCCCATTTGGGGGTGAAGTTTGGTTGGTAAGTCCCCAAATGACAACTTAGGGGGCGATTTTGTATAAACAAATTCGGTTTGAACTAAGTTGATACTTAGTTTCTACCGTTGTATAATATAAATATTTAAATTTCTTAGCATGACTTGTGTTTTTCGAGTTTTTGTTTTACTCTTAAGTGTTTGCGTGCTTTATGTTCGGGTTTTTGTTTTACCCTTTGGTATTTAATTTTTCATTAAAAATGCTTCAATATTTCGTGTTTTTTCGAAACAAGCACGATATATAAAAGAGGGACCTTTTATGAACGACACTTAATGAAGAAGACGTCTCAACTTCATAATGGTGTAAATATACAAAAGAGAGATAGGAATTCACATGTTCCTTTGAGTAATATTCTGAAGAAAGTTTTTGTATTATTTAAACTTTCTTAATACTTTACATGTGTTCAAGTATCGTCTATGAATCTTTCGTAACTATTTTTATTTTTACAACAGATTTGAACAAATACAAGGGTACAACTTTCAACCCCTAATTAAATTTTGCCTTTAACCTAAACATTCGTTTACATTTACGGGCATGTTTTTTGTAGGTTCCTGAATCAGGATTTGTAGCTTTGTGTTTTTGTCTTCGGCTCTTTGATTTCGCTCGTAGCTTTTGATTTGTTGGGTAAAATGGATCTTTAGGCTTGAGCTTTGACTTTTTTAATAGTCTTCTTTGCCTTTCATACTGTATAGTCCCCCAAGTGTTTGAGCTTTGAAGAATGAAATCTCGAGCACTTGGCTATTCCTTTCTTGTGGTCCTTTTCCTGAAAAGGAAAAACATACAGGACTCGAAGGTATATAGTTTAGATGATGACTTGAAATGTCCATCAGCAAGGTTGTAACCCTAGACCGGGAATTCAGTTACTTCCACGTGTCTATTCAGGTCTAATATTATCATTTGGTTATGGGTTAACTTTTTGCCTATCATCTAAAATGGTTAGTATAACTTTAAATGTACTAAATAAAATCGAACGTAATGATACCTAACCGTGGTTACTCCTTTTGCTTAGAAGTAATACTTATTCAAATGAACAACATTTCAACTTGTTGGTAAAATCCTGCCGCCCATGGTTTCCAGCTCATAAACACCTTTTCCAGCAATACCGCGCACTTTGTAGGGTCCTTCCCAATTTGGATTTAACTTTCCTGCTCTAGCCTCCTTTGTTGATTGAAAGACTTTTTTAAGAACAAAGTCCCCAATTTAAAAATATCTGAAGTGAGCTTTTCTGTTGTAGTACCGCTCTATAATTTGCTTTTGAGCTGCCATACGTATTAAAGCGGCTTCTCTCCTTTGTTTAAGTAAATCCAGATTTATTCTCAACTCGTCATTGTTTGTTTCTTCCATTGTTGTTGTGAATCTCTTGCTTGGTTCACCAATTTCCACTGGTATTAGAGCCTCCTAGCCGTAGACAAGTGCGAATGGGGTTTCTCCCGTGGTTGTCTTTGTTGTAGAGTTGTAAGCCCATAGTACTCCTGGTAGCTCATCAGGCCAATTTCCTTTTTATTTTTCCGATCGTTTCTTCAAATTATTGATGATGATCTTATTTTTTGACTCATCTTTCCCATTAGCTATGGGGTGATAGGGTGAAGAAGTGATATGCTTGATTTGCCAGCTTTGGAAGAATTCCGTGATTTGTGAGCCTATGAATTGCGGGCTATTGGCACATACAATTTCCTTCGGGAAACCAAAGCGGCATATGATGTTTCACCAAATAAAACTTTTCACTTCTTTTCCCGTACCTGCTTAAAAGCACCTGCCTCCACCCATTTTGAGAAATAATTTGTTAATACAAGTAAAAATTGTACCTTTCCTTTGGCTTGGGGTATAGGTCCTACTATATCCATTCCCCACTTCATAAATGGCCAAGGTGATATAACCGGATGTAGTAATTCTACGGGTCGATGCATGTTGTTAGCATATCGATGACATTTGTCGCATTTAGCTACGAAATTTTCGGCGTCTTCTTCCATCTTAGGACAATGATAACCTACTCTGATTAGAGTTTTGACTAGAGATCTTCCACATGCGTGGTTTCCACAACGTCCTTCATGTACTTCTTTCATCACGTATTCAGTTTGATTAGGTCCGAGGCACCTTGCTAGGGGGACACCAAACATTTTGTGATATAAAGTGTCACGAACTAGGCAGTACCGTGCAGCTTTTCATCGAAGTGCTTGAGCTTCTTTCTTATCTTCAGGCACGGTACCATTCTGCAAAAAATTTACAATTTCGTTTCTCCAATCCCAAGTTAGATTATTAAATGTTACCTCATTATGGTCTTGGTCAATTGCTGAATGGAATAAATGTATCACAATAGCATTTTCTTTATTCGTTACATATGTAACTGATGCGAGGTTAGCTACTGCATCCGCTTCTGCATTTTCCTCTCTAGGTACTTGCACGATCTTCCATGACTGAAATTGCCTCACTAGGTTCCGTGCCTTTTCCAAATATTGCTGTGTTCGAATCTCTCTAGCGGTGTAAGTCCCCTGCATCTGGTTTACCACCAGCTAAGAGTCACTTTTGATCACGATCTGCTCTATTGAGAGTTCTTGTGCTAATTCAAGCCCTGCAATGACAGCTTCGTACTCTGCTTCATTGTTAGTGATAGGATAACATTTAATAGCTTGCCTTATCTTTTCACCCGAAGGTGGTATCAAAACAATTCCCAGACTGGCTCTTTTAATATTAGAAGAACTACCAGTGAATAGAGTCCATGTTCCTGGATTAGCTCCGGTAAAGATTTATAATTCTTTTTCTACTTCAAGAATTATACTAGTATTAAAATTTGCGATAAAATCGGCTAAGACCTGAGACGTTATTGTTGTCCTAGGTTGATAAACGATGTCGTATTCGCTTAATTCTATTGCCCACTTAGCCAATATGCCTGATAGCTCCAGTTTATGCAGGATATTTCTTAATGGGTATGAAGTTACAACAACAATTGAATGACACTGAAAGTATGGTCTTAACTTCCTGGCTGCCATAACTAGAGCTAAGGCTAATTTTTCTAGATGAGGGTATCTAGTTTCAGCATCCAATAAGGATTTACTTACATAATAAATAGGATATTGCTTACCTTTGTCTTCCCTTACCAGTACTGCACTCACATCTATTTCTACAACAACAAGATAAATGTACAGTCTTTCTCCTTCGTGTTTGGATAGTAGTGGGGGATTTGATAGGTAGGCCTTCAAATTTTTGAGGGCCTGCTGGCATTCTTTAGTCCATTCGAACTGATTCTGCTTCTTCAGTACCGAGAAGAATTTGATACTTTTCTCTGAAGATCTTGAAATGAATCTTCCTAAAGCTGCGATCCTACCTGTCAGCCTTTGAACTTCTTTTTTGCTCGTGAGTATATCAGGTATTTCTTTAATATCTTTAATTTGAGCAAGATTTACTTCAATGCCTCTATTTGATACGAGAAAACCTAAAACCTTACCTGATTCGATGCCAAATGCGCACTTCTCTAGATTTAGTTTCATATTATACCTGCGGAGGATGTCGAACGTAGTTGAAATATGTTGGAAGTGATCTTCATCTTGTGTGGACTTTACCAACATGTCATCAATGTATACCTACATTGCCTTCCCCAGATGTTCCTGGAACATCTTGGTCACTAGCCTTTGATACGTGGCTCCAGCATTTTTCAAGCCAAAAAGGCATGACTTTGTAACAGTAAGTCCCCATGTTTGTAATAAAGGAAGTTTTTTCCTCGTCTGAGGGATCCATTTTAATCTGATTGTAACCAGAATATGCATCTAGAAAGCTTAACAATTCATGACATGCAGTGGCATCAATCATTTGATCTATGTGCAGTAAAGTAAATGAATCCTTTGGGCATGTTTTGTTTAAATAAGTGTAATCTACCCATACTCTCCATTTACCGTTCTTTTTAGGTACTACTACAGTATTAGCTAACCAATCGGGATATTTTACCTCGCGTATTGAACCGATTTTAAGAGTTTCTGTACCTCTTCATCGATCACTTGATTCTTGAATGATCCCTGCTTCCTTTTCTTTTGCTTGATAGGCACGAATGATGGGTCCTTATTCAGTTTATGAGTTATCACCTCTAGGGGTATACCTGTCATATCTGAACAGGACCAGGCAAAGAAATCTACATTAGATTTCAAGTATTCAATTAGCTTACCTCTTATGGTTGGGCTTAGCCTTGCTCCTAAGTGGATTTTTTGTTCAGGCGTATTTTCGAACAATGGAACAACTTCGAGTTCTTCAGTAGTTGTCTTTATGTTTTCATTCCCTTATGGTTCTTGAATAACATCGGGCATGGAATCCATGTCCGTTTGTTTTGATATGATCTCCGTGGTGATTTGATTCACCATGTCTTTATCATTTGTCCCCGTATCTGTCTGAGTTGATCCCGCATCTCTTAGTTCTTCCTCTACTTCTTTTTTATTCGAGTGCATTACTGAATTGATATTCCTCGAAATTTGTTGATCACCTCGAATCTGCTAAATTCCCCATTTTGAAGGGAATTTGATAACCTGATGTAGAGTGGATGGTAATTCGTCCATGTCATGAATCTATGGTCTTCCCATAATTACGTTGTAGGCCATGTATGTATCAATAACTTGAAATTTTGTTTCTTTGACGACGCCTTCTGCATATGTACTCAATGCAATTTCTCCTTTTGTTATGACATTAGAATTATTGAATCCAAATAAGGAACATGCTTTTGGAATTATTTGGTCTCCCATTAGCATCTCTTCCACCACTCTCAGTAGAATGATATTAACTGAACTACCTAGATCAATCAATACTCTTCTCACGTTTGTGTCATGTATAAGTAAAGATATTACCAGTGCGTCGTTGTGTGGGATTAATAACCCATCTGCATATGCATCGTAGAATGTTATGCTATCAACCTCCAAGGTTTCACGAGTCCGTTTCCCGTGGGTTACTATGAACTTCGTTGTCTTTTTTGTTGCGGTATAGGTTACGCCGTTAACTTCCTTTCCTCCGTTTATCACATTTACTGTTCTATTTGGAGACGGTGGTTTTGGGGGCTCCTGCCTGTTCTTCATATATGCCTGCTTACCTTTTTCACTAAATAATTCAGTTAGATAGCCCTATTTTAACAAATGTTCTACCTCACCTTGCAATAACCTGCATTCTGATGTTCTGTGTGCGTGGTCGTTGTGAAATTCACACCAAAAGTCAGGGTTCCTTCTGTTTGGATTTGATCTCATTTTTTGGGGCCATCGAACTTTATCACCCATATTTCTTAATACTGTAATTAACTCATAAGTACTTACATTGAAGTTATAGTTTCCAATTCTTGCATATGTGTTATTACCTCTATTTCGTTCATCTTGATCCATTCTGGATCATGATAACGATGAAATTGAATCTCTTTTCGACGATCTGTGATCAGGCCGAGTGTTTTCAAATTTGGAACAACCTTCTCATCCCGAAGGTCCCATATAGGGCTCGTACCTATTTTTACCAGTTCTTTTTTCTGATTCTGAGCGCCTATAACTCATCCTGCCTTCTGTTTTTGATTGAGCTATGGTATCCTCTTCAATTCGTTATTTAGTACTGTACCTGTTATAAACATCATTCCATGTTGTAGCTGGAAATTCACGTAAACTTTCTTTGAGTCTCCTCGTGGCTTCAGAGCTTTTTTCGTTCAAGTTGCTTGCAAATGCCATAGCTGCCCAATTGTCAGTCACTCTTGGTAACAACATCCTTTCATGTTGGAACTTGTCTACAAATTCACGAAGCAACTCGCATCTCCTTGTTTTACTTTGAATATATCTTTCATTCTTTTCTCCATTTTTTGTGCACCGGAATGTGCTTTTATAAACGAATCTGCAAGCTCAGCAAAAGAATCAATAGAATTTTCGGGTAAGAGAGAATACCATGTTAGTGCTCCTTTGGTAAGTGTTTCTCCAAACTTTTTGACTAGCACAAACTTGATTTCCTGCTTAGTTAAGTTGTTGCCTTTTACTCCTATGGTGAACGCAGTAACATGATCACGTGGATCAGTTGTCCCATCATATTTTGGTTTATCGGGCATCTTAAGTTTTTTGGGAATCGGCAAAGGTGCTGCACTTGGCTTCCATGGTTGTTGAGAGTATTTTTCAATATCAATCCCCTTGATGACTGGTGGTACGCCAGGAATTTGCTCGATACGATCGTTTTGTTCCTTCACCTGTTTCTGCAAGGTTAGTATTAAAGACTATAAATCTGAATTATTAGACATACCTGGTCTTCCTTCAAGGGATTCGTTTGGAGTGCCTCTACTTCCAAATTAGCTAATCCAGAATGTGGATTTTATATAGTTGCAGTGTTGTTTGGAGGAGGCGTAGGTGGTATAGTTGGTAGCCCCCTCACGAAAGCTTGAAGAGCGTCATTCACGTATTCAGCAATTATCTGTTTCACAACGTCTTGCTCTCCTGTTTGTTCGTTTCCAACCTGATCATTGTTGTGAGTTGTAGATCTTTCCGGAGAGTTGTCTCTTGAACCTCGTGGGGTTCCTTGAGGCGACGGAACTGGAGTTCCAGTTGCATGTTGATTGTTGTCGTTGGTGTTCGACATGATTCAGTAAGGATAGTTTAGGAATGTGAAAAATATTATCAGATTCCCCGTAACGGAACCAATTTGTTTAACCAAAGAACCAGAGTTTTTAGTCAAAGCTATTTAAAAAGTACCCGGGCTTCTGATAACCAAGAAAATTAACTAAAAAGTATAATAGAAATAAGACTTGAAAAATAAGAAAGCAATAAGAGCATATAAAAGTAAATATATTTCAGTCGTGGTTCGAATGTGTCCATACAAGTGAGATTTTACTCCCTTTTATAGGGAATTTCTTAATATAACGTTTACTCTTCTTAATGATTGATCATTGATCATTAATAATACCATTAATGTAACGTTACAATAGGTAATCGTAACTGTTGCGTGAAAATTCTGTAATGTTTGGCTCATTGATTGAAGATCTTTGAATCTGCCATTTATTCTGCCCTGATTCATTCTGACCGTGTCTCTTCAACTCCTCAATTAGACTGGAGCTCCCGCTTCTAAATAGTTACGTGTGTGTATTACTCCGTACCTCTCTGTCCCGTACCTCTTTCTAAATTCTTATCCAGCTGTCATGTTTCCATTGCTCTACGTAGATTGCTTTGTCATCAAAGATATTACACGTGTGAAGTTTATTTTTTACCAATACAAGGTCGACCTAAAGCGCAAACAGTAGATTAAAGTACCTAGGCTAAGGACCGTTGGGTAAGGGGGAACACCTATTATATATACATGATAAGAGAATGTTGGATGGACTTTTTTCTTCTTTTTTGGTCCTCTCTTAAGAGAGTGTACCTGATACTCAAGAGAAGGTTCAAAACCTTGTTACAAGTCTTTGTAATTATCATGATGGAATCAATAAAGATATATTCCATAGCCGAGAGTGGTGCACCTTCTTGTTCTTCTTTATCATACATTATGGAGTAATAACATTGAGAATGTAACCCCGTTATTTACATTTGACATCATTTGTAATCTTAATGAGTTCTCAAGCTTAGCCATGTACGATTTTTCTTACTTAATATTTTTCGATCTAGAGTTAGTTATCCTTGACTAGGATTTACTCATTAATTCGTTTTAAGAAAATGTTTGGTAAACACTCTGTCCAACTAACTTTTCAACAATTATTTTAGTATTTGAATTTTTTCTTTCATCACTGGCAATGTAATGTATGAGTAAAATTAAATTTAGAACTTTGTGATCAATCAAATAATATAGTATAAAAAAACACAAAAAATGTCATTAATCATTATATGATATAATCACAAATTCCCAATCTACGGTTTAAGCGCAATGGAGATTGGTGTGACTAGTGACTCGATCGACCCCTACATTTTGGAAGTATCAGAAAGTGTTGGTACCATTAAAGGTTGCAGATTGATTATGGACCCAAAAAAAAAAAATGATTGAAAAATATAAAGAGAAAAACAAGGGGAAGTGTACAAACAACCGTTCTTACGGCTGCTATTTAGGGATTAGTTAGTGTATATTTTATCTTAAAATGTTGAACTAAATGTTTTAATTTCAGTACAACCAAAAAAATTAAATTAAAAAAATTAAAATTAAAGATATTTTGGCTAATTTCTAAATACTGTAGCTATCTGATGTCATTTAAAAAATGGGCCCAGTTGGGCATTTAGGACTTCAAACTTGCAGGCCCAAATCCGGTCTAGCAAGCTGGATCTGAAATTCAGAATAACGGCTTGCTTTCACTTTCGGCAATCACTCCGGCGAACTCTTGCTTCGAACTGCTTACTTTCCGAATTTTGCAGCAAAAATGGATTCCTCAACACTGCTCTTCAACCAGCTCAAGGTCTGAAATTTCAATGTTAATTTTCCCCATTTTTCTAAAAAATGCTCACTTTCTGCGTATTACTTTTTGTTCCTTCTTATTTCTTCCTTAATACTAACTGCTTGATTGCTATCAAAAATCCAAAAAAATGAGAAAATGCCAGACAGCAGAGCCATTTTTCTTACTAGCAGGTCCAAATGTGATTGAATCAGAGGATCACATTCTTTACATGGCCAAACACTTGAAGGATATCACTTCTAAGTAAGTAACTCTCTCGCTTATCTCTCGGAGTCACGTGTAATTTCGGATTGTATTAATTTGTTTTAGTGGTTTTCAATTTTGTGCATTTCTCTAGTTTGACACTAGGGCATTTTACTTGATTATATGTTCCAATATGAGGTCCTTTATGTAAAATAGTAATTGATTGAGTTTTCAATTTTGTTTACTATAGACTTGGATTGAAGTTTGTGTTCAAGTCCAGCTTCGACAAGGCTAATCGCACTTCCTCTAAATCATTCCGCGGTCCTGGCTTGGCTGAGGGCTTGAAGGTATAAAATGCCACTGCTGTGTTGGAAATTCAGCACTCTAATTTCTAGAAGGACATCACAAATTGGATATGTTATATTCCAGCTCTTGTATGACATTCTATTTTACAGAAGCGCTTCTGAAAAATAACCTATCATTTTTCTCCATTTCTTGCAGATCCTTGAAAAGGTGAAAGCAACATATGATGTACCCATTGTTACTGATGTTCATGAATCTATTCAGGTAAAGTTTGTTTGCCTATTTCCAGTGCTACTCAGCCATTTATAATTAGACTTTTTGTCAACTTTACTCTTTGATCTGGAAAATTGATGATCTAATGCAATATTGGCTTACGAAATTTGTTTATTTCTGTAAATATATGGTGCGTCATTCTTGCTTCTCATCCATTCTTCTTCCTTTGAACTTATTGACCAACTTATGGTTTTTCCCTTCCTCAAAAGTACTTTATATTCCTCATTTCCGGCTTTTCTAAAAATGTTATGATGTCTCGTGTGCTTTGGTTGGCCGGTATTAGATCTAGTTTTTCCTCTTCTTAAAATGGATGAGAAGATTTCATAAAACGTACTGTGCTATTCTAGTGACTCTTTACTTGTCAGAACCACATTGGATGCAAAAATTTAGAAGTTCTGGCATCCATTTAATTCATTTGTCCATTTTGTATATCACCTCATCATTGAACATTGGTGGTCAAGAAGTAGTGCATCTAACCCTGTTTTGCCAGTGTGAAGCAGTTGGCCGGGTTGCAGATATTATTCAGATTCCTGCTTTCTTATGTCGGCAGGTTGGTCTCCAGACATAATCTTCATTTTCAGAAAGACATCTCTAATTTAGTTTCTGATGTTGTGGCTTTTTCAGCCCCAGATATCAATACATTGCTGAGCCATATTGATCTGCTTTTTTGCATTTAATGACAGACCGACCTACTTGTCGCAGCTGCCAAGACTGGAAAAATTATCAACATTAAGAAGGGCCAGTTTTGTGCTCCTTCAGTCAGTAACATTCATCTTTTCTGTTTCTTCCTAGTTCTCCTTTCACTTGCTCCTGTGAAAACCATGATAAACTAGTAACTCGGGCGCATTCATGTGTATATTCTATCTATTTTCAACTTATGCTATAATGTTCTCAGGTGATGTCAAATTCTGCTGAAAAAGTGAGATTGGCTGGAAATCAAAATGTCATGGTGTGTGAGAGAGGAACAATGTTTGGCTATAGTAGGTTTTTTTTGTATGTTTCTTCTTATTCAAAGCAAAAAATTTGTTTTGTTTTTTCCTAGTTGGATGGAAGCAAGTCTCCAAGCATTATTTTCAGTGTTCTTATCTAAGCTGGAAAGGAATCAGTTGAAGCTATACAATACATTAAGACTAGTTTTCTGCACTGATGTTTGGTCAACGCTAAACATTGAAAGTGTACCAATAGAAACATGGAAAGTATAGGAGAAATGAAGTGTCTCTTTCATGAAGGGTGCGTATAAGGACAGATGCAAATGGTCCCGGGGTGGGAACCGGGGGAGGGTATATATTACTCCACCTATGAGCTTCACAAAACATATTTTTTTTCCAAACTCGGATAAGGAGATGAGTTGCGGTAAGTATTAAAATCTAACATATATTATCTGATTATGCAGATGACTTAATTGTGGATCCCCGGAACTTCGAGTGGATGAGAGAGGCCAATTGCCCTGTTGTAAGAATCTTTTTTATGATTGTATTTGTTATTAGTTTCCCTGATAATTTAAATGGAGAAATCCACTTATACTGACTCTCTACTTTATGCCTAGATATTTGCTTTTGGATTTATTTTTTCTCATATAAGTTCTTGTTTCGCAGGTGGCTGATATAACTCATTCATTACAACAGCCTGCAGGCAAAAAGGTTCATTGTTCTTTTGCCCTTTCATTAGAGAGAACCAACAATTATATATGTGTGTGTGTGTATCTCTGTGTGTGTGTGCGCGCGCGTATCGTCAGCGTATAGCACAGCGATCTTGATTTCTCTTGACGCTTTCCGCCAGACTGGAAAGTGCATGAGGATGCTACGTTAGCAGTTTTGCTAGAAAAAGAGAATAGGAACTTTTCTCACTGATCAATATGAGTCCATGAGTATCTAGGGAAGTGTCATTTTTTAGATAGACGGCAACCCTAATAGCAGGGAATTTGAAAAAGACAGTCGGCATTAGTTGGTGTTTCATGTGCAAGAAGTGGGAAAGGATGTGAACCATCTACTGTTTCCTGATCGCTATAGGCTATGGTGTTTGGGTGTCTATGTTGGATTCAAATGGGTAATGTCAGTAACCATAAGTAATATTCTGCTTAGATGGAAACTCAGAAGGAAGAGGCAGGAAAGGGGATCATTTAAGTAGCTCCTCAGACGCTCCTGCGGACAAATGGAAAGAGAACAATGAAGAGCGATTAAAGGAGTAAAAACCTCCCTTGTACAAACTAGTGAAATGTTTTAGTTTTATGTGTAATTTTGTAGCACATATGACATCTCAGTTAGCATTAACGCCTGAGTGCTTTTTAGAGAATCGTGTAGTTGTAACAATTTTCTACATTTGTATATACATATTTTATGGAGGAATCTATTCATTACAGTAAAGGACTTTATCACGCTAATTCTGTGAATTGAGGTGAACCTGCTCTTGCTCCTACCTTCTATTCAATGTTATAGCATCTGTGGGCCAGATGAGATACAGTCGAATCAATTTTGCAGTGTCTGTTATTCTGTTCAGGGTATACCAACTCGTTCTCTTCTCTTTCGTCATTGTGAATCTTTTTTTTGGAGAAATCAGTTTCACAGCCAAAAAGGGCGACTGACTGCATAATGGGAATGGCATGATACTTTGTTGTTGTAGCATAGGTTGCATATTTGATAAATTTTTCATGTTATAACATACTTATTTCCACTCCAAAATGGGGGACTCTGCTCTAATGTTCAAGCACGTATAGGTGTTTTACTAGTAAACCTGAGAATTTAATAGAGTGTTTACTGGGTCTTCAGTTGCAAGTTTGGAAACATTTAATGGCCAAAATCTAAACTCTGAGTCCATCACTGACTCACTATGACCCTTTGCATTTATCTAATTTGAAGCTTTAGGTTTTAATAGCAGAAACCCCTTCTTCCACATCATGTTAAACTCCTCTGTGTCCAGAGTTTTGACCCTTTGATTGCCTTTCTTCTCTTCTTTCTTTTATTTCATTGTCTTGACTTTGTGCTGCTTGAATCTTTCAAGCTTCAGAATCAATTGTTAATAGTTTACTTTAACTGTAGCAAGAAGCCAAATCAATGTTCTAAGATCATGAGTTCAATCGCATAATTCATACCATTCCTTAGGGTCAAATGTTAAAGTTCTATTCTATGTCAATGACTTGAAGTTCTGATTCTTGCACAGCTGGAAGGTGGTGGTGTTGCCAGTGGTGGTCTTCGCGAATTAATTCCTTGTATTGCCAGGACAGCTGTTGCTGTGGGAGTAGATGGAATTTTTATGGAGGTATAAAGGGGCATCTGTGTGATTTGTAAATTTTGTGATTTGCTTTCTGTATGCTCTCCTTGTTTAAGAAGACAAATATGTATAGTCCTTTTTTAAGAGGACAAGGGTAAAAAGGAACTTGAGAGTTGAAATGAAAATGCGGTGAAATACTTTTGCTGAGAATTCCTTTAAAACGATAAGTTTAAGCCATTTTTGTGATTCCTGAGCTTTCTGATGTCTGTTTTGTCAAAACTTGCTTAGTTTTCTGCTCCACTGAACCAGAGAAATTTTTTCATTAGGTGCACAATGATCCCCTGAGTGCTCCAGTTGACGGTCCAACACAGTGGGTGAGTTACAGGCAAACAAACAACATATACTGTTGAGATTTCTGAGATATCCTGTGTAAAATGAAACTTTAATTACTGTGGAAGTCTGATTTTAGCTGTTAATTTGATCAATGTTTTCATCTTTGTACTGACATAGCCTCTGCGCCATCTGGAGGAACTACTAGAAGAGCTTGTCACGCTTGGTGTAAGTTACTTTCTCTCTTTAGCATGAATTGCATATTAGACCTCCTTTTGTTGTATTAATGAGTAAAGCTAAATTTTCAAGTAGCAACACATATAGAAGATAGAAGGATATCACTAAGGTGCTTTGGTATATCAAAGACACGTGGCGTTAGTGTAGGGTGCATTAAGCTATAGCAGACACCTTTTGTTTTAGAAGTATATGACATAGGAGGGAAAGGATAGGAGAAATGCATATTCTAAATGAAGCTAAAGCTAATCCTTGTATTGTCTAGTCTTTCTTTCTTTAGATTTTAACTTCTTATGTCATCTATCCACAATGTTTGCTATTTTTGCTTATTTTGCTTTATGTTTTTACCTGGTTCTCCAACCTGATTAATACGTCGGTCTGTAGGAGCTACATTTAGCATCTTTTGCTGCCTGTTTATCCTAGAATGTCGAAGGTGTAGGTGTCATACTTTAAACTAGAGTTGAAGAGGGTTATAAGGATATGTAGTTCCCTGTCCCACAGAGAATACATGCAGTTCTCAGTATTGTGTATAAATTTGGGATATTTTTACTACTTCGCAGTGATGTTGAATGCTCGTTTGAGGTGCTTTGAACCAAATAACTAGGTGAAGCTCAAGTCAGGCACTTTGCCTCGCTTAAATGACGCTTTAATGCAGACGTCAAGCCATTAGTACATGTGTCTCATCACCCAGGGGCTTTGTCATGAGAGAGCAAAAGCAGACAATAAATATAATTGGCAAGGTGATATGTTACTTGTTAATAAAACGTTATGAATGAACTTTCTGGTATTTTGGTATTGATCTCCTCAAATGAACTTTCTAGTGATTTGGCATAATAATTAGAAATTTAATATAAGAAAATTAGTCACTAAAAACTTAGAATCCCAGAAGCACAGATGCTTTTCTACGCTTTTAACCTTTAAAAACTCTGCTACTTTGTCCCTTCTTGGGCTCTTAAGCTGACCTTGGTTAGTTACTTCTTTGCTTATGTACTAAATGTTTTTGAACAAACTCATGCTAATGAAAAGATCTGTCAAACTTGATCAAAAAGAAAATTTGAAAGATCACTCATTGGCATTCACAAAGAGTTGGTCTCCATTTCCAAATTTTAATTGCTCTATAATTAGATCTTGATGGGAAACTTTACTATGAAACAGCCACATGCTACTTGGATCTGATTTGAGCTATTTTATATATTTCTTATATGTGGATAAAATTTGAATAAAATAAGACGTATATTTCATGCTTTTCATCCATAATTTTATTGTTGCATACTAAGGCCAATACATCAAACTTAATTGTGGGGCAAAACATGAAAATTCAGGTATTGCTTTGAGGTAAAAGAAGTAGAAAATCTTACTAGTTCTGTTAATTTCATATCGAGGTAAAAGTTTACACGAAAAAGTTAATTAAGTTCTTAGCCGTTTATGAGGACATCCTAAAGGTTATTATCGGGTATAACTGATCAGCCGTGGGAAGATATACTTGCAGCTGTTTGATTGAGTAGTTACTATTTATTTGCTTCTTCCTCCCTGGATAAAGAGTTTGAATTAAGTCTGAGATCTTCATTATTTTTATTAAAATTCTTTGTTCAGCTATTACAGTTGGCCTTGGTCCTGATGTGGAAGTGTAATATCATTTGTGTTTCTGATGGCATCAAGCTACGTTGTGTCTTTGATCTGTTCCAACCTTGATAAGTTACTTGACAACCTGAGTAAAAATTTCCTTTATTTCAACTTTTAGATTCTATGAAAAACATGTCACTGCTTTAAACAATAAATAGGTGTTGGTAAATGCAAGAGACACAGATTGTGGAAGTACTTAATGATATATGTTTGTCATTTAGCTTATGCTTTACGTCATTCCTTGCATATTTCTGTGCCCCTTTACCCAAAGCTTCGCAATGCTTCTTTGGTTTTCCTAATATCACATTTCTTACAGAGAGTTAGCAAGGGGAAGCAGCAGTTCAAAATTGATCTCACTCCATTTCGTGATTAGGACACAGAAGTTTGGCTATCAGTAAGCATTCCAAGGTCACTTGAAAATATTTGAACCCTTATACAATACTAGGTTATATTTTCAAGCTGCTAAGAATTGTATTTGACCTGTTGACCTCAGGTTGCTGTTTATGTTTTACATTTATACTTCATGTATGTGTTTAGTCCTATCTCTGGAATAATGAATCGGTTTTATCTAGTCCTTGATTCACATATTAGTTTCTGAACTGGATATGTTTCTCAGAATTTTCTCGGCAAAGTATTCACTCTTTTGACAAACTACTTGTCCAACAATAATGAGAACTGTTTTCTTCGTTTCTTGAGCCCTATGAGCAAGTTCGTCTGTATACCTTGAGATTGAATCTCTCAACTTCCATATTCTTATCCTTACTATCAATGTCTACCAGATAACTCTGTGCAGACGATGTCTCCTCCATTCCATGGCAGTGGAATTGCTGCATTATCAGTTTGCTGCTTCGGAGACACTACAGCGTGTATTCATTACTGTACTGAACATGTATTAATTTCTCATCGGTTATTGTAATCTTGATCTAAGATTAATTCATTGGAGAGAGTTGTGACATTTCAAGTGCACTTAAAAGGCTATTTATCATTTCTAGGAATGTAATTTATGGGTGTGTACTCTGAAATCTTTGGGAACGAAAGTTGGTATATTAGAATCGTCACAATAAAAAGGTTTGTCTTGGACTTCCAAAAGGTCCCTTTATTGCCATATGGTTCTGCCTCAGTAAGAAAACCGATGCTATTTAACTTACTATGTGAATACATTAAGATTATGATGCTGTTGACTTACCGTGAAAGGAAAGGACAAAAAGCAAAAAATGAAGTAAGATAACGTAGGAAGAATTCCTCCTGCTATGCATTCGACTGAGATGCAACATCTGCTGGCTGAAACTCGGGGTATCGTTTTTCGCAAGTGTCAATCGCTGCATTATTCTCAGTCTCTAATAGACAGACACGGTAGATGTACCCCAGCAACAGCAACAACAACAACATACCCAGTAAAATCCCACTAGTGGGGTCTGAAGAGGGTAGAGTGTACGTAGATCTTACCCCTACCCCGGAATACCCCAGCAGAACATGAAAATGATGAAGAAATTTATGGTCCAAAATCTAATCTGAATGATCTAGGTTTCAAGAATTTCAACACCATTTTCTGAACATGCTTAGGTTAGTACTCTTGGAGATTGAAAATCCTACTTATAACTTGTCATGTGGTTGGTAACAAATTTGACTTGTAACAAAACTAAAATGGTCAAATTTGTGTCACGTTTACACAGGAAAAACATTGAAAAGTTCAGGTCCTGCAAATTCATTTTACTTCCAGTGTTTCTGTAGCCTCTATGGCCATACTTTCTGGTACCACTGAGCTGCAAATTTCTGAGTCTTCTCCTCTCTTCCTTGTCCAATCCAGAGCTTATGGCCTAAGAAAAAGGCTAAAGATAAACTAGAAAAATAGACTAGGCAACAGAGCTAAGGCCTTTTTCTCTAACAGCTACAATTCACCGATTTCACCATCTTTGCAACTGCCTACCCACATGTACAGATTTGTTTTTGAGTTATTGTTTGATGGTAGAACACCACAACACTCCCTCCTTGGAGACTGCAGCAGAAAAATGAGAATCCACTCAGATAAAGGCACTATAACAAATATTATAAAGAATGTGGAACAGTCGAGGTGCACACAAACTGGTACAGACACCACCAGTGTAAAGAGCGTTAAAAAAGAAAAGGTTTATGTACAAGTGCCTAAAATGTACCTTCTGCCATCGGTTGCTATCAGGTCTTTTCAACAGTACAATGTTGTTGATATTCTCAGGTGACTCAACTTTCCACCTGCAATAAGGTGAAGGCTCTCTATGTCGATAATAAATCCCAATTATCTGCTTCCTCGTTCGATCATATTTAGCTGTGTTCATGTAATACACAAAAGGTTTCTGGCATGGATGCTTTGTAACAGGCCTAGTGTTGAATGCATAAGCTGTATAATCAGCTCTTCTGTACCAATTGAGAAATGTTCTTGTAGGCATTTCGAGTTCTCTAGGGGAAATATTACCCCTAATAATCTGAACTACATAACCCCATGATACTGAGATTGACCAATATCTTTCTTTGTCGTAGCAGATTGACTGTTGCATGAGGCTAGCTGAGTCGAGTTTTGCGGATTCAAATAGGCGTTGGAGGCCGGAAACTCTGCTCATTCCTGGGAATATTGGATCTACCACATCAAGATGGTGAAGTGATACAAGTGGAGTAACTGGATGTGCTCCCAATAGGCCTAGTAAGTTCCCATATACATCATACTATACTAGCACAAACAAAAAGATCATCAACTTCAGCCAATGCTTAGTGTACATATACAGTTAAAATTGAATATACAATCAAATGGTATAAGAACTTTAATTTCAGGAGTTTATGACCGAGGGAATTCCAGATTTCCAGTGTTAAATTCATGCATGGTCACTAAATTTTATCCACTATAACAGTAAAGTCACATAATTATTGTCTCGTTTTAAAGTACTAACTTTTACGTATCCTCTAAAACAAGACTCTTTTCTCAAGTATTTCATGACTACTTTTATTGCTCCTAGATAAGGGTGAATTGCAACAATAACCACTTTTAAGCCCGCTATTTAAAATATATTCAAAGTTTACAATGCATTTAAAGATTAGCCAATTCACCCAAACTTCAACACTTGGTGTCCTGAATTTTTGAGCTGCTAATTTGAAATTCAGGACTAAGTGTCTTGAATTTCTGAACTACTAATTTAAAATTCTAGGACATAAGATTCGAATTTCAGGACATAATTTTCAAACTTTAGAACATGATGTCCTGAAGTTTGAATTTTGAGGTTTAAACTCTAGGACGTCGTGTCCTGAAGTTTGAGCGAAATTGACTAATCTTTAAATACATTGTAAATTGTAGATATATTTTAAACAACATGCTTAAAAACGACTACCTGGTGTCATTTCCGTCTTAGATAATTCAGGATGGTAAAACAAAGTCATCCGCAGATTTGGATGGAAATTTGGATCTACGCTACAAAGTTAACTTACTAATCAGCGTATTTCAACATGTTGTATTAGATATTTGCTTGTTATTAATCCCATTTTTGTCGACGATTGCATGTACTTATCTCTTCGTTGACCTGATAGTGTGAAAATTCTTTTACACTGTCAACATATAAAAGCGAAACTCTATTAATATAAATCAAGACCAATTTATTTAAAGTTTACCTGATGAAATCCACGTTCTTTGGTAAGGGGCACTCCAAGTTCAGCCATACAAGCTTGAATTCTATCATCACTACCATATAATCCAGGATATCTCTGAATACAACGATCTTGCATTTTTTCTAACTCTTTTGCCAATGGATAACTAATAGCAAATCCACCACCCCCATAAGCCATAGCATATGAGAAAAATATATTCTGAACATGACTTTCTGAAGAGCTACCAATGTAATAATATTGGTTATGATCATACTTTGATAATACTCTAACCACATTTTCTACAATAAATAATGTGTCATCATCTCCCATTACAAACCATCTCACATCTTTCAAACCCAACCTTAATGTCTCTGAAACTACCCTGGATATCCTCAATGCTGATCTTTTCCCTTGACGATTCGTGTATAGAAACTTCGACGTGTCACCTGAAATCGGAAAACGAAGAAAAAAATCATACCTTGACGATCAATATTTCTATTCAACAATAATAACATATCCACAGTGATCATCCCACATGTGGCGTCTAGGAAGAGTGAGGTGTACACAGACGTTACTCCTACCTTGTGTGAGGTAGAGAAGCTGTTTGCGATACAACCTCGGCTCAAGAAAAGCGTTTTTAAGACGATCAATATTTTTATAACTAGAAAAAAGAAATCATACGTTGACTATCAATATTTATTCTATTACTAGAAAGTTTGTCACTTTTGTGCTGAGTTGAAAGTCACATGTCTATATGTTGCAGATTTAATATCTTTAAATTTAAATGTAAAAAGAATCGAGCATATGCCTTCTTTTGTCAGCTTTGAATATGCAGAGGTATTCATTTAGTCCCCTTCTACTCAGTGACATGACAGATGTAGCATATAATTAACGGGTTCAAGTCATAGTGCTAGCTTTTTAACACGGATATATATATATTTCAAGTGTAATAGTTCAGTAATTAGAACCTAATAATTGAATTCATCAAATTCAAATCCTGGATCTGCCTCTACCTCTATACTTAGTATTTCCTTATTTCTTGTAACACATTTCAAATGGGCAGCCCGGTGCACAAACCATCTTACGTTCACGCAACGTCCGGATAAGGCCACACTCCATTTGTGTGATGTAGACAGTTAATACAAGCATTAGTGGATGCTTTCATGGTTTGAACCTGTGACCTATATAGGTCGCACAGAGATAGCTTACCGTTATAACACGTTTCAAAAGTAATGTTAATTTCCAAAGAAGAAAAAAAAGTGCTACCTGAAATCTTAATATCAGGAAGAGCTTCATTTCTGTTGGTTTTTACATTTTTATCTAACCAAACAACACCTCTTGTTTCTCCTGGTCTCCACCATAACTTTATATACTCTTTCCTTTTATCCCACAGATTTGATGATGCAGCTATTCCAAATACAATATGTTTGAGCTCAGTTTCTGGCTCCTTTGCTCCAACATATTCTTTGATTCTTTCTTGTCGTTCTTGAAAAGTGATTGAAGACGAGTTCGTTGAAACAGCTTCAGTAGTCGAAATGTTTGAGGAAGATGAAGTATTAACACAATCTGAAGAATCATCTTTATTAAGAATGAGTTTTGAAGAGTAAAGAAGATAAATGATTAATAAAAAAAAGAAGAACCAAGTCACGGATTTGCGATGGCTACGTTGAGAAGAAGCAGAAGTCATTATTAATTAATATGGAGTTTTAATTAATTATTAACATGGGTACGTAATTGAGTTTGTTTTCAGTTTCTGGTGATAATTGTGATTAATTTTAGGTGAAGCAGCAAAATTAGGAGGAAAAGTGAGTGAGAGATGTTCGGATCAATTAAGAGGAGATTTTTGAAGTTAGTTAGAGGATTGAACGAAGATGAAGGGGTGCATATGGCTCTCTAATAATGTTAATTAACAAAGTGATATGCTGGACTTTACAACAATAGTTATAATGTTATTAATTATTACTACTATTCAATATAAAAAATTTGAAAACCCTATATAAGTAAGGATTCTTTGCCGTGAGAATCATGCGCAAGGATCTCCTTTCATATTTTTAAGCGTGATCAACAACATTAGATATAAGGCGGAAAGAAAACTTTATGGACGAGGTAGCAAACAAGGTGAGAAAATACAAAGAAAAAAGATATACAACATTCCAAAAACCGAAGCAAAGAGGGACATTTTTCAATGGGTATGACCGGAATTCATAAATAACATATAGATGAGTCAATATACAAAATTTGAGAAATATTGGAGGTGATTTGGACTAGTTTTGAGTCAAAATTCGTACTGAAATCGAGTTTAAAATTTCTCTACGAAATTTCTCTACATATGAATCAAACATGTATCTTACATACAGGCTATACATGGATATACAAGAGATATATATTTGATACACACGTGACACAAAAGAGACATGGGAGATACACAGTGAGATATACATATCATTGTCTTTCATGTTCATCCGTGTATTTCGAATTTCGCTCAAATATCAATTGAAACCGCCTAAAATCTCCACCAAATAGTCCCATTGAGATTGACACTCCTTAATATGTACCAGTCTATTCCAATAACAACCGCTTGAAATAAATTCTAATTTTAAAAGAAGAATTTTTGAATTCAAGCTTTAGAGAGCTTCAGTAGCCGCCCATGGAGTTTTCAGTTTAATCTTTTGATCCAATCCAACAAACTAACATTTAATAGTGATTTCTTAATTGAATTAAGATCTCTAAACTTCAACTTAAAGGAATTAAAATATTGCATATTGCTCAAGCCCAGTGTCTCAAAAAGTTTGAACTGCCTTTGTGTTTTAGCAAAATAGACTTGTGTTACAAAAGTAAAAATTGCACGGGGCGCCTTATTTGGTCGCCCCCATTTAACCTATACCCATATCTTTAAAATTGTTTAACCTATACCTTAATTTTGATAACTTCAGACGCCTCTTCTCCTTTCTCCTGACCTATGCGTTCCTTTCTTGCTCCTCCTCTTCTTCTTTTCTCTCTCAAACACATAAGACTTTGTGTAAGTATTATTCATTGGATATGACTGTCTGTATAGAAGGGTGTGTGGATTCCAAGAATCTTTTAGTGCAACGCAACTACACAACTTTGGTGAAGGTGCAAGTTGTACAAATAAGGTTGAGAAGCATGTATTGGTAAAAAAAATAGACTTCATACGTGTAATATTTCTGATGATAAGGCAAACTATGTGGAGCAATAGATTCATGACAACCGGGTCATAAATTTACAAAGAGGTACGAGACAAAGAGAACCGGAACAGTATACCCACGAGACAATTAGATGCGGGAGCCTCAGTATAATTGAAGAGTTGAAGAGACATTGTCAAAATGAACCAAGGCAGAATAAAGGGCAGATTCAAGGATCTTCAATCAATGAGCTAAACGTTACATAATCTTCACGCAACAGTTATGATTACCTATTGTAACGTTACATTAATGATATTATTAGTCGTTAATGCTCAATCATCAAGAAGAGTAGACGTTATATTAAGAAATTCCATATAAAAGGGAGTAAAATCTCACTTGTATGGACACGTTCGAACCACTACTGAAATATACTTACTTTTACACGTTCTTATTGCTTTCTTATTACAAGTCTAATTATTATTATTAGTTAATTTTCTTGGTTATCAGAAGCCCGAGTACTTCTTAAAATAGCTTTGACAGAGAATCTAATTCTTTGGTTAAACAAATTGGTTCCGTTACCGGGAATCCGATAATCTTTATTTTTTCTCAAACAACCTTTCGCGAATCATGTCAAATATCAACGACAACAACCAACAAGCAATTGGAACTCCAGTTCCATCGCCTCAGGGATCCCCACGAGGTTCAAGGGACAATTCCCTGGGAAGATCTACAACTCAAAATAATGATCAAACTGGAAATGAGCAAACAAGGGAACAAGACCCTGTGAAGCAAATGGTTGGTGAATATGTGAATGAAGCTCTTCAAGCTTTCATGAGGGGGTTACCAACTGTATCACCTACGCCTCCTCCAAACAACACCGCAACTGTGAAAAACCCACAATCCGGACTAGCAAATTGAAGTAGAGGCACTCCAAATGAGTCTCTTGAAGGAAGACCAAGTATGTCTAATAATTCAGATTTACAATCTTTAATACTAACCTTGCAGAAACAGGTGAAGGAACAAAACGATCGTATCGAGCAAATTCCTAGAATAACACATGTCATTAAGGGTATTGACATTGATAGATATTCCCAACAACCCTGGAAGCCAAGTGCAACACCTTTTCCTATTCCCAAGAAATTCAAAATGCCTGACATACCAAAATACAAGGGGACAACCGATCCACGTGATCATGTTACTGCTTTCACCACAGGAGTAAAAGGCAACGACTTGACTAAGCAAGAAATTGAATCCGTGTTGGTCAAAAAGTTTGGAGAAACCCTCACCAAAGGGGCGTTAACATGATATTCTCTCTTACCCAAAAATTCTATTGATTCTTTTGCTGAGCTTGCAGATTCGTTTATAAAAGCACATTCCGGTGCACAAAAAGTAGAAAAAAGAATGGAAGACATATTCAAAATAACACAGGGAGACACGGAGTTGCTCCGAGAATTCGTAGACAGGTTTCAACGTGAAATAATGATGTTACCAAGAGTGTCTGACAATTGGGCAGCAATGGCATTTGCAAGTAATTTGAATGATAAAAGCTCGGAAGCCACCAGGAGACTCAAAGAAAGCTTGAGGGAGTTCCCAGCTACGACATGGAACGATGTCTATAACAGGTACATCACCAAGTTACGAATAGAAGAAGATACCATTGCACAATCAAAAGCAGAAGACAGGACCAATTCTAGACGCTCCGAATCAGAAAGGAGAACTGGTAAAAACAGGTACGATCCATACGTGGGACCTTCGGGATGAGAGACTCGTCCCAAATTTGAAAACACACGGTCTGATCATAGACCGTCGAATAGAGATTTAAGGTCATCATCATAAAGATCCTGAAAGGATTGAGACGAGCGAAATAGAGGTAATGCAAGAATTGGAGACTACAATTTCAATGTAAGTACTTCTGAATTAATTACAGTATTAAGAAATATGGGTGATAAAGTTCGATGGCCCAAAGAAATGAGATCAAATCCAAACAGAAGGAATCCAGACTTCTGGTGTGAATTTCACAACGATCATGGGCATAGAACGTCAGATTGCAAGTTATTGCAAGGTGAGGTACAACATTTATTAAAACAAGGCTATCTAACAGAACTGTTTAGTGAAAAAGGTAAACATGCATATATGAAGAACATGCAGGAGCCCCCAAAACCACCATCTCCCAAGAGAATAGTAAATGTGATAAACGGAGGAGAGGAGATGAACAACGTAACTTATAAAAGAACGACCAAGTTCACAGTGACTCACGGGAAACGAACTCGTGAAACTTTGGAGGCTGACATTATATCATTCAATGACGCAGACGCTGATGGATTATTGCTTCCACACAACGACGCACTGGTAATATCTCTACTTATACATGACACTAACGTGAAGAGAGTGTTAATTGATCCAGGTAGCTCGGTCAACATCATTTTGCTAAGAGTTGTGGAAGAGATGTTAGTGGGGAACCACGTAATTCCAAAAGCACGTTCCTTGTCCGGGTTCGACAACTCTACTATTATAACAAAAGGAGAGATTGAGCTTAATACCTATGCAGAAGGCGTTATCGAGGAAACAAAATTCCAAGTCATTGATACTGCTATGGCTTATAACGTAATCACGGGTAGACCATGGATCCATGATATGGATGCAGTACCATCTACTCTACATCAGGTAATTAAATTCCCTTCCAAATGGGGAATCCAGCAGATTCGAGGTGATCAACAGACTTCAAGAAACATCAACTCAGTGGTACATTCCAATAAAAAAGAAATAGCGGAAGAATCAAAGAACGAGGAAACAACTCAAACAGACACGGAAGAACACAATAAAGACACGATGAATCAAATCACCACGGATGTCGCATAAAGACACACGGACATGGATTCCAGACCTGACGTTATTCAAGAACCACAAGAGAATGAGAATATCAAGACAAATACTGAGGAGCTTGAAGCTGTTCCACTGTTCAAGTGTGAGCCTGAGCAAAAAGTCCATATAGGCGCAAGGCTAAGCCCAACCAGAAGAGGTAAGTTAATTGAATATTTAAAAGCTAACGCAGATTGTTTTTCTTGGTCCCATTCAGATATGACAGGTATACCCCCAGAAGTGATGACTCATAAACTAAATGAAGACCCATCCTTCGTACCTGTCAAACAAAAGAAAAGAAAGCAGGGATCGTTCAAGATTCAAGTGATCGATGAAGAGGTACAGAATCTCTTGAAAATCGGTTCAATAAGTGAGGTAAAATATCCTAATTGGTTAGTTAACACCGTAGTGGTACCTAAAAAGAATGGTAAATGGAGAGTATGTGTAGATTATACAGATTTGAATAAGGCATGCCCAAAAGATTCATTTCCATTACTGCACATAAATCAAATGATTGATGCCACTGCAGGTCATGAATTATTAAGCTTTCTAGATGCGTATTCTGGTTACAATCAGATAAAAATGGACCCCTCAGATGAGGAAAAAACTTCCTTTATTACGAACAGGGTGACTTATTGTTACAAAGTCATACCTTTTGGCTTGAAAAATGCTGGAGCCACATATCAAAGGCTAGTGACCAAGATATTCCAGGAACATCTGGGGAAAACAATGGAGGTGTACATTAATGACACGTTGGTGAAATCAACACAAGTAGAAGATCATTTCCAACATCTCTCAATTACTTTCGAGATCCTCCGCAGGTATAACATGAAATTAAATCCAGAAAAGTGTGCCTTCGGCGCTGAATCGGGTAAATTGGGTTTTCTCGTATCAAATAGAGGCATTGAAGTAAATCCCACTCAAATTAAAGCTATTAAAGAAATACCTGATATACTCACGAGCAAAAAAGAAGTTCAAAGATTAACAAGTAGGATTGCAGCTTTAGAGAAGAGTTTTAAATTCTTCTCAGTACTAAAGAAGTAGAATCAGTTTAAATGGACTGAAGAATGCCAACAAGATCTTAAAGATTTGAAGGCCTATCTATCAAATCCCCCACTGCTGTCTAAACCAAAGGAAGGGGAAAGGTTATACGTTTATCTTGCTGTTGCAGAAATTGTCGTAAGTGCAGTCTTGGTGAGGGAGGACAAAGGTAAACAATCTCCTATCTACTATGTAAGTAAGTCCTTATTAGATGCTGAAACAAGATATCCTCATCTAGAAAAATTAGCCTTGGCTCTAATCATGGCAGCTAGAAAGCTAAGATCGTACATTCAATGTCACCCAATTACTGTCGTAACTTCATATCCACTGAGAAATATTTTGCATAAACAAGAACTGTCAGGAAGATTATCTATATGGGAAATAGAACTAAGCGAACATGACATAGTCTATCAGCCTAGGATTGCAATAAAGTCTCAGGTTTTGGCTGATTTTGTCGCTGATTTTAATACTAGCATAATTCCTGAAATGGAAAAAGAATTGCAAATATTCACCGGGGCTAATCCAGGAATATGGACTCTATTGACTAACGACTCTTCTAATGTTAAAGGAGTCGGCTTGGGGATTGTCTTAATGCCACCTACGGGTGAAAAGATAAGACAAACTATTAAATGTTATCCTATCACTAACAATGAAGCAGAGTACGAAGATGTCATTGCAGGACTTGAATTAGAACGAGAACTCTCAATCGAGCAGATCGTGATCAAAAGTGACTCTCAACTAGTGGTAAACCAGATCCAGGGGACTTATACTGCTAGAGAGACTCGAATGCAACAATATCTGGAAAAGGCACGAGACCTGGTAAGGCAATTCCAGTCATGGAATATTATGCAAATACCCATAGAGGAAAACGCATAAGCGGATGCATTATCTAATCTTGCAGCAGTTACCGATGTAACGAATAAAGAAAATGCTATTGTAATACACTTATTCCATTCAGCAATCGACCAGGACAAAAATGAGGTAACATTTAATAATTTAACCTGAGATTGGAGAAACGAAATTGTAATTTTTTTTCCAGAATGGTGTCGTGCCTGAAGATAGGAAAGAAGCTCAAGCACTTCCCCGAAAAGCAACACGGTACTACCTAGTTCGTGATACTCTATACCGAAAAATGTTTGGAGGTCCCTTAGCAAGGTGCCTTGGACCTAATCAAACTGAGTACGTGATGAAAGAAGTACACGAATGTCACGACCCAAATTCCCAACCTTAGGGATCGTGATGGCGCCTAACACCACACTTGCTAGGCAAGCCAATGTTAGAAATCGGTTAACTAATTTTCTTAATTAATTACTTAAGAATAAATAAATAAATTCCAAATGAACTTAATTAGAATAATTTCCAACAACAATAAAATAAAATAATAATAATAACCAACTAAATAAAACGAACCACGAACTAATTATATAAATAACTCTAAGACTACCACATGGTTTGGTGTCACAATCCACGAACTACTAAAGAATACTACAAATAATGGCTAAAAGAAATAGTGTAACTGTTCTGAATAATATAAAACAGTGTATGTAAAAATAGGAGAAGACTCTCGGAATCTGCGAACGCCGGACAGATGTACCTCGTGTCTCCAAATGAATAGGTGGTCGTCCTGAAATCCTCTACTGCTGACTAGTACCTGGATCTGTGCAAAAGAGCACAGAGTGTAGTATCAGTACAACCAATCCCATGTACTGAGCAAGTGCCGAGCCTAACCTCGACGAAGTAGTGACGAGGCTAAGTCGGGGCTTCAACAATATAATCGATAACAACAATAAATAATAAGGCCAGAAAGAAGTCTAAACAAATAGATAAATAAGTGCTGCAATAAAATAACTCAGCTATAACCAATGCTCAAATAACTCTTCAAATTTCCAAACTTTAACTTTGAATAAAAATAGTGCTAAAATATTTAAAGAGTAGTAAAATAGGCATTTTAACTTTTCAAAACTTTTAATTTCTTTTTCTTTAAAAATCGGTAGAATATAAATGTCCTCCCTTATCACTCCTTGTTGCGGCGTGCAACCCGCTCCCACCAGACATATCATATCAATTTATTCATAAATTTCACAATTCAGGCCAAGCCCTTCACAATATTTTTGTCTCAACAATATAAATAATAAACTGCATTTTTCTCATAACTTCATCAATATCCTCTCAACCATGAAACAAACAAGAATATCAAAAAATATATATTTATTTCGTAAAGATAATACCAAACCTCTCAACCATTTTTATATCACAAGGAAGCCAACTCAAACAACCAATAATCTTTCCAAATAGCCACAACAATATCTAACAACCAATCAACAAGGCGAAATAGTCATAGAAATAATAATGAACATATAACAATTAAGATAATGATCAAATAAGTGGGGAACGGGGAAAGGAGATCATGTTTAACAAACAATTTGGGTGGTGCATAGATACTCGTCACCTCACCTGTACACAATGCCCATGCATTTTACATAGAAAACAAGTGGGGAGTCATATTCCCTCAAGCCAAAGTTAGACCAAACACTTACCTCAATTCCGCAGGCCACTCACTGCTCAATTATTGCTTTTCCTTTTGAATTCACCTCTAACTTGCTCGAATCTAATCAAAATTAACTTAATATCATTAACTAATGCTAAAGGAACTAACTTTATTGAAAAATATAATTTTTCCTAAGTTTTCTAAAAAAAAGTGAAAACCCGACCCCAGGCCCGCTTGGTCTAAACTCGGGGTTCGGACCAAATTACGTTTACCCATTCACTCACGAACCCAAATATGCTATTAGTTTTGAAATTCGACCTTAATTTTATATAAAAATTCGATTTTTACAAAACTCCCTAATTCTACCCAAACCCACAATTTTTACCATGAAAATTCTTTGTTTTTGCTTTAAAAGTGATGCAAAATAGTAAGGAATTGAAAGAACAAGGTTTGGAATTGATTGCCTATGAATTGGGGATGAAGATTGTTGAAGAAAAATCATTTTTAGGGCTGGAACCTCGAAAATTTGGAGAAGAAAGGGTCCTGCCCGGTTTTTAAAGCCTTTTATATTAACTGGACAGGGGTTCTACGCGATCGCGGGCCCAAGGTTGCATTCGCATATGCTCAGCATCCCAGCCATACGCGATCGCGAGCCTAGGGCCGCGTTCGCACTGCCTAACGACTACCCAGCCCCCTAGCCCTGCCTGACTCTATGCGATCGCGACCTTATTGGTGCGTTCGCGTAGGGTAAACTTTTCCCCGCTTCGCGTTCGCACCCTTAACTATGCGATCGCGTATAACAAAAAAATAGGGCCCTCAACCTTTACTCTATGCGATCGCGGAACTCCCTATGCGATCGCATAGAACAAAATACCTGGGCACCAACAATGAAAAAAACCAGCAGCTTTTTAACATGTTCAAAACCTCTCGTGGTCTATCCGAAACTCACCCGAGCCCTCGGGGCTCCAAACAAATCATGCACGCAAGTCTAAAATCATCATACGGACTTGCTCGTGCGATAAAATCATGAAAATAACATGAAAATCTATGAATTAAACCTCAAAACTCATCATTTTCAACAAGAACTCTTAAAGTTCATAATTTCTCATCTGGATGTCCGAATCACGTCAAACGAACTCCGTTTTCCACCAAATTTCACAGTTAACCTTCAAATATCATAACAAAGTTGTACCGGACTCCGGAACCAAAATACGGATTCGATACCAATGATTTTTAGCATTATTTCTTTTCTTTAATTCATAAACATTTCAGCAAAACAATTTCTTTCAAAAATTGATTTCTAAGGCTTGGGACCTCGGAATTCATTTCCGGACATACTCTCGAGTCCCATATTTTACTGCGGACCTCCCGGGATCGTCGGAACACGGATCCGGGTCTGTTTACTCAAAATGTTGACCAAAGTCAACTTTTATCAAATTTAAATTCTAAAAATCACTATTTTCTCATATTTTCACATAAGAGCTTTCTGGTTTCACGCCCGGACCGTGCACACAAATGGAGGTATTTAATTTTAGTCTTTTTATGGCTATTAAGCATGAAATGGAGTCTAATTTTATAAAATGACCCCTTGGGTCATCACAACGAAGGACATTGTGGAAACCACGCAGGAGCAAGGTCTTTAGTCAAAACCCTAATCAGAGCAGGGTATTATTGGCCTAAAATGGAAGAAGACGCTGAGAATTTCGTAGCTAAATGCGATAAATGTCAGCGATATGCTAACAATATGCATCGACTAGCAGAATTACTCCACCCAATTGTGTCACCTTGGCCGTTTATGAAATGGGGAATGGATATAGTAGGATTCTACCCCCAGCCAAAGGAAAGGTACGATTTTTACTTGTATTAACATATTATTTTTCAAGATGGGTGGAGGAAGATGCTTTTAAACAGGTGCGAGAAAAAGAAGTGAAAAGCTTTATATGGCAAAACATCATATGTCGTTTTGGTGTACCAAAGGAAATCATATGTGACAATGGCCCACAATTCATAGGCTCACAAATCACATAATTCTTCCAAAGTTGGAAAATAAAACGAATCACTTATTCACCATATCATCTCGTGGCTAATCGGCAAGCTGAGTCAACGAATAAAATCATTATCAACAATTTGAAGAAATGGTTGGAAAAAGCTAAAGGAAATTGTCCTGAAGAGTTACCAGCAGTATTATGGGCTTATAGAACTACTGCAAAGACAACCACGAGAGAAACCCCATTCGTGCTTGTTTACGGTTCAGAAGCTTTAATACCGGTGGAAATTGGTGAACCAAGCATGAGATTCACAACAACAACAGAAGAAACAAACAACGACGAGTTGAGAACAAATCTGGATTTGCTCGAGCAGAGGAGAGAAGCTGCATTAATACGTATGACAGCTCAAAAACAAATTATAGAGCGATATTACAACAGAAAAGCTCACCTCAGATATTTTAAAATTGGGTACTTCATCCTTAAAAAAGTCTTCCAATCAACAAAGGAGGCCGGTGCAGGAAAACTAAATCCAAACTGGGAAAGACCCTACAAAGTCCGTGGCATTGCTGGAAAAGGCGCTTATGAGCTGGAAATCATGGATGGCAGAATTTTACCAACAAGTTGGAATGCTGTTCATTTGAAGAAATGTTACTTCTAACGAAAAGGAATACCCACGGTCAGGTATCATTACGTTCAAATTTCATTTTAGTACAGTGAAAATTATACTAACCATTTTAGATGATAGGCAAAAAGCTAACCTATAACCAAATGATTATATTAGACCTGCATAGACACGAGAAAGTAACTGAATTCCCGGTCTAGGGTTACAACTTCTGATGGGCGTTTTAAAGGGTTAAACAGTCATCATCTAAACTATATACCTTCGAGTCCCGTATCTTTTTCCTTTTCAGGGAAAGGACAACAAGAAAGGAATAGTCAAGTGCTCGAGATTTTATTCTTCAAAGATAAAACACTTGGGGGACTATACAGTATGGAAGGCAAAGAAGAAGCAAAGAAGACTATCAAAAAAGTCAAAGCTCGAGCCTGAAGATCCATTTTTCCCAACAAGTCAAGCGTTATAAGCAAAATCAAAGAGCCAAAGACAAAAACACAAAGCCTGATTCAGAAACCTACAAAAAAAACATATTCGTGAATGTAAACGAATGTTTAGGTTAAGGCAGAATATTATTTACGGGTAGAAATTCATACCCTCGTGTTTACTCAAAATTTGTTGTAAAAGAAAACAGTTACGGGTAGAAATGCATACCCTCGTGTTTATTCAAAATCTGTTGTAAAAGAAAACAGTTATGAAAGAGTTATAGACGATACTCAAACACATGTAAAATGTTACGAAAGTTCGAATAATACAAAGACTTTCTTCAAAACATTATTAAGAAAAAACATGTGAATTCCTATCTCTCTTTTGTATGTTTACACCATTATGAAGTTGAGACGTCTTCTTCATTAAGTGTCATTCATAGAAGGGCCCTCTTTTATAAATCGTGCTTATTTTAAAAAAATACGAAATATCGAAGCATTTTAATGCAAATTTAAAAACTAAGGGGTAAAACAAAAACCCGAACGAAAAGCATGCAAACACTTAAGAGTAAAACGAAAAACTCGAAAAACCATAAGTCATGCTAATATTAATATTATTGAAAAAACTAAGTATTAACTTAGTTTAAAACCAAATTTGTTTATACAAGGTTTCCCCTAAGTTTTCATTGGGGACTTACTAGTACCAAACTTTATCCCCAAATAGGACCGGGGGTAACCACCAATTGTTCCGAAAGAAAACAAAAAAGAGAAAGGGTTTGATAAACACTTTCACTAGACACTGGGGGGGATTATCTTCGTCAGCAGGAGGAGCGGCTTGAGATGGCGAGGCTTGGGCAGCAACTTCATCAGGCACGACCTCATCACCCGTTGGGACTTCAACTTCAGGTGATGAAATTTTTTGACTTTGCCGAGTCTTTTCAATCGTCTCCTTGGTTTTGGAAATTTCAACTTCTAAGTCAAAATTTTCTTGGACCATTTCCGTCAATGTGTCAAGACGGGCATTCAAATAAACCCAACTCACGTCCACACCTGCTTTTTCCTCAAGAGCCTCTAAATCTTTCTCCCATTGTTCAATATCGGCTCTCAGCTCATTTCTCTCAACCATGGCAACATCGTAAGAAGCCTCCAAAGGGGCAAGGGATCTTTCCAGAAATTGAATCTTGCTTGAAGATTCACGGAGGTCTTCCTGAGTCTGAGTAAGTGATTGCACAAGTTCACCGGCATAAACCTCTATCTGGTCCAACAGAGCCTTCAAGCTTCTTATCTCTTCAGTATCATCGGAAAGCTGCTCTGCAAAGGAAGACTCTAGGATGTTTTTATCCTTGCCTGCTTGACTTGATGAAGCCTTCTCGATGGCCTATTCCGCTGCAATTACTCTGATCTGCTGCTCCAAGGTACACTTCTCCTCCTCTACTGCCTCCATATCAAGCTGAAGACTCTCGAACTGCTCCTTCCAGTTATTAGCCTCGATATGATAGTCATTTGCTAATTGCTCCATATGTACGATCCTTTTAATTAATTCCGTACCAATAAGATTGATTTGCATAAAGAGAAAAGTTAGATATGGTAAAGGATATAAGAAGAAGGGGGATGATATAAAGTTTACCTTCAAGGACGAGTGTACAATCTCGTTCATCCAAGTTAAGGAGCTATGACTTTCCAACTTAGACTTCTCAACTGGGCCTATCAAGGGCTTCAACCACACATCCGCCTGGCCTGATTTCTTTAAGAGGCTGCCTCCCGCAGGAACCTCTATCATTATTTGCTTCATCACCCCACTACTGGAAGATCCTACTTCGACAATAAAAGGCACGGAAATAGGGGTAGATGAAGGAGCCACAAATGGAATAGGCGGGGGAGAAGAAACAGTAACAGGAGCAGCAAACGAAAGTTCCACAAGAGCAGACGAAGGAAAAATAGCAAGAGGTGCCTCCTCTGAAACCGTGCCAAAGCCTTGGTGGAACAGTTGTTCAATTGATTCATTAGCAAGGGAGGGAGATACATCTTCAGGAGCAGAATGCTCTGACTCAGGTACGGAAGGTGGATCAGTAACTTGAACAGACTCATCGTTAGATTCGACTTTTCTTCTTCGTGACCTCCGAATCAACGAACCTTCCTCCTGTTCTTCCTCGTCCTCCAAGGCCTGAGACCCACTTGCTTTCGTTTTTGACGAAGAGGAGTTAACAATGATTTCTTGGGCCTTGTCCAAAGAAAGTTTCGAAGCAGACACAACAGCAACAGAGATCCCATAAGCGGGAAACCCTAACAAATGAAAGGGATCAGAGAAGCTTAAAAAGAGAAAGAGAGGAAATATAAAAAAAGAACCTTACCATGGGTTTTTACTTTCCAACCAAACCTCGATGAGAGGTACTTCCAAGAACGTTCTTCCAAAGGAGCGATCAACAGCAATTTTTCTACCTAATCACGAAAATCGGAGACTTCCTCGACAGTTCCCATGGTTGCTGCAAAAAGAAAAAGAAGAAAAAATAGTCACGGTACTGGAAATCTATCAAAAATAAAGAAGGAAAGTGAGCAAAACTGTACTCACGTGCAAAGTTCCACTACTCAGGGAAGGGGAGATTTTCTTCACCTACCAAACCTTTAATAAGGACAGCAATATACCGGACATACTATCCTCTATCCTTATCATCACCAGGCATAACCAAAACTCTTTTACTCTTAGCCGCGAGAGTACAAACTCCTTGGCGGAATAGCATCGGAGAGTAGAGATGATGGAAAGTAAAAGGAACTGAAGCTAAGTTGGCCAAATATCTAAGGCATGCAACTACCCTTCAGATAAGAGGACCGATCTGTCCCAAGCAAACATTGAAGAATCGATAGAATTCTATGATGACAGGGTCGATGGGAGGCTTAAATCCTAAAGTAAAGGGATAAGTATACACAAAAGAATACCCAGTTCTAAGAGGTTATTCTCTTATTCTCAGTAGGAACTAAGACTGGAAAGTCAGATTTCCAACAACAATCTTTACGCACGAGTGACACTAAACCCTCAGTGATTTGGGTAGGATAAAGATCAACACGATCGTGTGATGTCATGGAAGAAAGCTGTTTACTAATGGCCTCACTATCCTTTACAAAAGAAAACTCGGCAGGAACAATCTCATCGACTTTTGGCTCACGAAGTAGTTCGTTAGGTTCCCTACTCTTAGAAGAAGATCTAGAAGCCCTAGCCCTCGAAGAAGACGAAGAAATATTAGCCCTAGAAGATGGCGGAGGAGTAATGTTACGAGAAGAAGAACCCCTAGAAGGTGTAGAACTTAAACTTCTTAGCCTACCACCCCTCATACTCCGGATTGGAGCAGAAGAAGGAGATAGTTCGTCTACTATGATAACATTCTCAGGTTGCTGGCTTGAGGAAGACATATTTACGAGAAAGAAGAATTTACAAACAGTGAGGGAAAGTTAGAAGTTTTTCGTGAAAGCAAATGCAGGAAAAAGGGTATTTATACTCAGAGGCAACAATCAAAAAATGAAAACAAACACTGATGTGAAAGTCATAATTAAAACTGTCACTTCGTGACTGATGCAACCGCAAAAAGCCCTAAAAGGCGCTGATTAATTGCAGAATCAATCCGAGAATGCCACGTGGCATGAGCATTAAATGGAAGTGACAAGCGACGTATACGTTCAGAGACGGATGCGATGGTACGAGTAAAGCGGTGGCAAAACATTCCCGCCATAAATGAGTATCCACTTACCAAATATTTAATTGATAAATAAATGGTAAGTGGGGGGACTATATGTATTGGTAAAAAAATAGACTTCATACGTGTAATATTTCTGATAACAAGGCAAACTATGTGGAGCAATAGAAACATGACAACTGGGTCATAAATTTACAAAGAGGTACGAGACAAAGAGGACCGGAACAGCATACCCACGAGACAATTTGATGCGGGAGCCTCAGTCTAATTGAAGAGTTGAAGAGACACGGTCAGAATGAACCAATGCAAAATAAAGGGCAGATTCAAAGATCTTCAATCAATGAGCTAAACGTTACATAATCTTCACGCAACAGTTACGATTACCTATTGTAACGTTACATTAATGATATTATTAGTCATTAATGCTCGATCATCAAGAAGAGTAGGCGTTATATTAAGAAATTTCCTATAAAATGGAGTACGATCTCACTTGTATGGACACGTTCGAACCACTACTGAAATATACCTACTTTTACGCGTTCTTATCGCTTTCTTATTACAAGTCTAATTATTATTATTAGTTAATTTTCTTGGTTATCAGAAGCCCGAGTACTTCTTAAAATAGCTTTGATAGAGAATCTAATTCTTTGGTTAAACAAAGCAATTATTTAGAGATCTACTATCGAGTACGACATTCATTTCCTTGAATTTTCAACCGAGCCATGAGACACAGTTCTGACATACACAATTGAAGTTTGCCTGATTACCTTTGCAAGTCAGGTCAAACTTCATGCAAAAATATCTGAAGTTTTGCTTTGATAAGGCTACACTTCGGGGAAAAAATTTTGAAGTTCAAACTTCAGATATAATATTTTTCTACTTCAGGTCCGTATGTCTGAAGTGACCGAAAAGTGGGTACGCTTGCAATGTTTTGTGCAAAGCGGGTATAAGTTAAAATGTGACCCAAAAACTGGGTATAGATGCAAATGCCCCGTTACAAAATGACATTTGGGCTATTCATCGTAGATATTTATTTTCGGATTAGTTTTGGTTGAAATTGTTTATGGACCGACACTTTGGATAATTTTCCCTATTTAATATAAGGAAAAAAAATCAGAAATAGGCAGATTTGTAACTGGTAATTGAAAAATAGTAACAGTTTCAAAAGTATCGATTTTTGCCATTTTTTCATGTAAAGATAAAAACTGAACAAAAACACCACTAAAACTTCGGATAAATTCCAGCATAATATGCTGGAGTTCAAATTTTTTTTTACATATGAGATTCCAGCACTATGTGCTAGAATTTCATAATGTGCAAGATTTCCAACATAGTATGCTGGAAGTTTATATTTAAGAGCTCCATAATCTAGCATATTATGCTGGAACTTTCCGTGTACTGGAGTTCCAGCATAATATGCTGGAATTTTAAATGTTGGAGCTCCATAATTGTCATGACCCGAAATCCTACCTCCGGGACATGACTGCGTCTAACGTTGAACCCGCTAGACAAGCCAACGTTTGAACTAAATAAAAC